>PVJA010006348.1:0-73766 GCA_004027025.1 Myocastor coypus
GCAAATAGTAGGTGCTCAGTAAATGGGTATTGGTGGTGAATTAAACAAACATGTACCTTGTCCTGCATACAACCCTGAAAGTATAATAATTCCTTCCCTCCAGAATTTTCAGTGGCTTTGAAGAGGACATTTTAAAGGCAGAACCTTGGGCTGCGGGCAGAGCTCGGTGGTCTAAGAGCCGGTCTGGTAAATGCAAAGGACCCGAGTTTGAATCCCAGTACTGCATGCTGTGCTGGCCCAAAACCAGGTGTGGTGGTGCACACCTACAATCCTAGCACTGGGGAGGCCGAGACAGGAGGATCACCGTGAGTCTGAGCTGCATAGCAAGACCCTATACCAAACAAACACATTGAGGAAAGAGGATTGTGTGTGGATAGCCATAACTGGTGCCACCCAATTTGTCACCTGGACTAGAAGCATGGCACAGAGGACATGGACTGAGCCTCACCCCAGCAATGGTTTAAGTATACCCCCACTTCCTCCCATCCTGCCTGTTTCCTACCCCTCCAAATTAAAGACAGCAAAGAAAAAACTACCCGTCTAACAAGGCCTTATTGAATGTTCCAGACTGCCTCAAATCCATATTGTTCAAGTCTCAATTTGAAACTGGAGCCTGAAGCCATGAGTGAGATCAATATGAAGCTTTCGTTCAAATTTTTCATCTGCTAAACTACAAAAGAAAACACACACAAAAGAAGGTTTTGATGCCACAGACAATGGTAGGCCAACACAAAAGCCAAATTTTTTAAAAGCTGCTTTTAAAAATATACAACTAAGCTGTTTTTATAAGCAATATTTTATTTATTGATTTATTTGGTACAGGGTCTTGCTATGCAGTTCAGACTCACGGTGATCCTCCTATCTCAGCCTCCATATGGTGTGCTGGGATGACAGGCACACACCACCATACCTGGTTTCAGTGGCTGGCATGGCGTGGCATGTCAAGGGCTCTGGGATTAGCACAACATGTGGTACTGGGGATCGAACCCGGATCCTTGCACTTGTCAGGCAGGTGCTTAGGTCACTGAGCTGTCTCCCCAGCCCGTAACTGAGTTTTACACTTGTGATACTTCTAAACAGTTTGTAAAAGAGGAGGAAAGATATTTTAGGTGTAAAAAAGAAAAAAAAATCACCAAGATGCGCCAAAAGCCCTTACTGACTCTGTGCCAGGTTTCACTGGTGGGCCGCTATACACTTTTCGTGCTCTTCTTCCTGCAACCCTAAAATCGCCTTCTGCACACATTGAGTGGGGCTTTGCAAGATGACACATGTGTTGTTTTTCAGCACATGGCTTCATTATCACTTTAAAACATATGACCCCAGAAAGTAGTGGCTTAAAACACCGTTTTGACCACCAGCTGTAGTCCACGTGGCAGAACACAGTGGAGCAGGCTGTCCTCCCTGCTCAGTGGTAGCTTGAACCCTGGCAGCTGGACTCACCGGAAGGCCTCCCACTCTTGTCTTTAGTGGCCGATGTTGCTGGGATCTTAGTGGGAGCTGGCAGCAGGGCCAGCTTCACGTGGCCGCTCCACATGGCTCTACGTGGTCTCATCCTCGGTGGCTGGATTAGATAGGTGGTAACGTGTTTTTTATGCCCTAACGGCAGGAGGCACAGGGACTCATGTCCCCACACTCTGTTGGCAGCCACAGAGGGAAGAAGAAATGACTTCCTATCTGAGTGAGACACAGCAAGGGTCCAGAGGGACAGGTAGCACTAGAAACCCTACCCCTGCTCTTTCTGAAATTACCACCTCCCACACCTAATCCAATCCCTAAATTGTTTATAATCACTTGTCGTCACAGAGGAAAAGGAAACCTTTCATAAGCCATTCAGCAAACATGCATGTGTTGTGGGCATAAATATGCCCAGAGTCCCCACCACCTAGGGTCTCCTAAGCAACTGCAACACGGTGTGTCAAATTCTAGCACAGAGACCCTGAGAAGCTTTGGAGCTACGAGGAGCGTAAAGTCCCTTGGAGCTGGGAGAAGATTTAGGGTGAGCGTGTTCACCAAGGGTTTCACAAGCGGATCCAAGTTTTCTAAGCCTGGAACTTGCACCCTTTGAGGCTCCTCTCTGAGAAAAGGAATAACAAGCTACAAATGCATCTTCAAAGGATTGGGCGGGCACAAGGAGCTTCACAGGTAGGCTAAAAGCATCGCGCAAAACTGGCTCGGGTGAGTCAAAATCAGAGAGAGCAGAAGTGAAAGCCAGACAGCTCTGGCAGCTCTAGACAAAGGGTGGGAGTGGAGACAGAGGAGCTGAATGAGGTCAAAGAGCTCAAAATAGGGAAGGGGGTGGGACAACCAAAGGCCGGGCCACATCCCTGCTCACACGACAATAGCAGGAAATAAAATCTTACGTACAGTCAGGGTACGTCTGGGGAACCAGAACAGCACATGTGGCGCCAGGATTTTATACGAGGAGCCACTGAAATTCACTGGAAGACTGTGAGTGTGAGCACAGGATGATTTAGAAGTTTCGCAGCGGACAGGCGGGAAGGAGGGAAGACTCTTGTCAAAGCCCCAAACCGGATAATTGGCACTGATCTTTTTTTTTTTTTTTTTTTTTTTTTTTTCTGCTAAACACATAAGTGGGTCATGTATAATAGTCACAGAGGAAAAATCAAAATGTTTTGAAACATGGAACTTACTGGGGATGTTTCGGGCACGTTTGCTATTATGTGGTTATTAAGAGGGTAAGCTCACGTTGAGGAGAAGACAGCAGGTGCTTAAAATTTCTAGTGGAGAACTGGGATATGGAATTAGGTGCTTGTAAATATTTCACTTTAAATTGGTATGTACTGGGCTGGCAGATAGCTCAGCGGAATAAAACGCCTGCTCAGGCAGAGTGCAGTGCCTGGGGTTAGATCCACGGTGTCCACCCCTGGGGCATGCTGGGACAGCAGTTGAGACTGGGTTCGGTGGCGCATGCCTATAATCTCAGGGCATGGGAGGCTGATAACATGAGAATCACTATGAGTGTGATCTACATAGTGAGACCCCGAAGACCCTGTACTAAATACATTTAAAAATATAATAATAAAATAAAATAAAATTGGTATGTACTTATATATATAAATACACAGGAAAGTACTGTAAGGAGATACTCTTGAGCCTGGGAGATAACTCTGCAGTCTAAGTACCTGCCTGGCCAGTATAAGCAAAAGGATTTGGGCTTGGTACCACATGCCGTGCCAAACCCACACTGCACTGGCCATTGAAACCAGACGTAGTGGTGTACACGTATAATCACAGCATGGGGGCGGCTGAGACAGGAGGATCACTATGAATTCAGGTTTCACAGAAAGACCCCATATTAAATGAATAAATCTTAAAAACAGGAAGATATCCCAAAACATAACAATAATTGCTCTTAGCATATGGTAAATGTTTTAGTCTTTCGTTGTTTTGTTTTGTTTTTCTTAAGACTGGGGTTCAAACTCACAGTCTTGCACTTACCAAGCAGGCACTTGTGCCACGGAGCTATCTCCCCAACCCCTTTCGTTTTTATATATTGTCAATAATATTCATTATTCAGTGATTGCATAAAAAATATTTAAATAATTGTGGTCACTTTTCTAGGTGCAGAAGCCCCAGTGGCGAAGAGGTCCCCCATGCCTACCCGCTCTCGTCCTCCCAAAACCCCAGATTAAAGACACGTGGCTGTATCCTCAAACTCTGTGCTCACAGTCGCCCTGGGCATGGCGGCTCTGCTCTGAGTCGCCACAAGCACCAGGACAGACAACTAACTATACCTGGAGGCCCCTTGCACGCCGTGAGCGCGGGTGGCGGCAGGTGGCTATGGAACATGTGGGCGAGTGTGTAGGGCCTGCACACGTGTCATAGTTGCTGCACTCTCATTGCTGGGATACACACCCGACACACAAGCGTAGTTACTGGAGTAACTACGCTCATAGTTACTGGAGGTTTCATAGTTTAAAGCAGCCTGAATTACATGGCAAGACCTCGAGGCACTGCGCCTGCCGTACCGGGATGATGCGCCCCATACCTCCGAGAGACGCCGCCTGGTGGGGCGCAGGGGGAGGAACCTCTGACCGCGGGTGCTCTCCCAGTAATGGTTCACGCCTCTCGTGGCCACGCCCCCTCAAGCCCCTCCCCTGAAACCATGCTCTTGACAGCCCCACGACTTACATGAGGCTTTGGGGGGGACAACTAGATACAAATGACAACAATACGTTTTTCAACCAGTGAGGTGAACAGTGCCATAAGGAGGCACTGTGACCATCCAACCTCGGCGACAGCAACAGCATAAAGGGTCAGGCGCCTGCCACCCCATTTGGTCCCTCCAGGAGCCCCCCCCCCCCCCCCCCCCCCCCCCCCCCCCCCCCCCCCCCCCCCCCCCCCCCCCCCCCCCCCCCCCCCCCCCCCCCCCCCCCCCCCCCCCCCCCGCCCCGGGGCAGCCAGTCCTAGCCTCTGCTGCCGGGCTTCACGTGAAGTGATGAAAATTCCCATCTCAAGGTGCCATTAGCAAGTTCAATGGAATTTTCCCTCCGAAGTGCTCCTGGGCCCAGCACTCAGTAGGTGAATAAATGAACTTGGCCGCCACTCCCGCTCTGTGACTTGGCCGGAGTAGCAGCACTCAGGAGCCTAAGCTCTCTATTCGGGAAATCTTTGGAGCCCCAAGTCTCCCTTCTCTGGGCCGCAGCAACCAGCCTGGAGAGCAGACGTCTCCTGAGGGTTCCTGATGCAGCCCTCAGACCTGCAGCGGAAGGGAGCAAAGAGCCTCTTGATGCGCTGGGCTTTTTCATCCAATGATACGGTCACTTTTCCAGTGACCCTGATCACCATTATGGTCCAGAAGAGACAATTAGACACTTTGAAAATTCAGTAGTATCACATACTCAGTAACATCAGCCCACAAAATGCTCCAATCGCAGGTGCAGTTCTTCCTAGAACGGGGAATGCTCTTGTGCCCGTTACCGGAGCAGCACCGGCACCCACTTACCCAAAGCAGACTGCGCGCTGTAAGAGTGAGCGCGGGTCAGCACCGTGCATCTGTTACTGAAAGGCTACGAGCCACGCGCTGGTGTCTCCACTTTCTCCCCCGTGGTTCCATTCTGCTTCAGAGAGGTCAGAGGCATGGTGCAGAGCTTTGGAGTCGTGGCAGAGCCAGGTTTGCCAAGCTGTCAAATGACACAGTCAGCAAACATACATACTATGGTGGTGAAAGGACAAATACGGATAGAGAGGAAACAGCCTTGACCTCTGTGTCCCGCCACCTTTGGAAACTCTGCATATGTGAGAGAGGACAGTGCAAAAGCTCTGCCATCGCAATTCACATGCATTTATTCCGCTCTTATGATGCGATGAGAAACAGCACCACCAGCCAAAAGCCTCATCTTTCACTCCAACCTGCCTTGGCCTCAGCTCCTCCACAGGACCCCCGGGAGGGGCGCAGAGTAAGCCACCAGCCCTTCTGTCTTCATACCTGGGCCTCGTATGATGCTCTGCTTCCTGGATGCCCCGCCCAAGCCCTCCTGTCCCAATGAGAGTCACTTCCGGCCCAGCAGCCACAGTGGTGAACATGCTGCGCCTGAGGCGGGAGCCCGGGGCACAGGGCAGGAGCTGTGTGCACCTCAACCTCCCCTCACTCCTGCAAACCCAGCCTGGGTGAATAGCAACAAGAGTAGGGGCTGCCCAGGGGAAGAAGTCCGGGGCATCTGGCGCTTGAGCTTGGCGGGCCGACGTGGCAGTCCCTTCTCTCAGGAGATGCTGGGCCAAGCAATCGCACCACTCCAGAAAGCTGAAGTTGGGGTTTTCTGCCTTTGTGTGAGCTGCAGTGCTGCCTGTGCCACCTGCCAAAGGCCAGCTGCCAGCTCCTCTGGGAGCCACTGCTGCCACCAAGCAGCTCCTGGGTGGAGGGAGATGGGGCGGCTTGCGCTTTTCTTCTTCTGGGAGAGCATTTTGTTCCTTTGGCTGTCAAGGAGCTTTTGTGCACACAGATCTTTATTCCCGGGGTGGGAGAGCCGGAGACAAGCGGGAGACATTTGCCAATTCTCGATTGTTTTCCTCACCCAGCATACTTTGTTCCCTTGAAATTTGTTTAGACTATGTCTTCTTCCTGAAAGGCTTTGAGACCTTGTTCAGAACGCGCTTTATGCACAGCCAGGATATAAAATGGGAACAGAGAGGAAGAAACGCGGGGAAAGAGGGAGAGTAAATATTCTAAGTGTAAAGACAGCCAAGCTACTAAGACGGGGATCAGATCCTCACCAGCTCAGGCAGGAAAGGAAAGGTGGCGTTACGTAACTGTCATCCCAAACCCCAGAGAGGGATGTGACTAATATCAAGTGACCTTTGGGGGCATTTCATTACACCTGCATTAACATGTTCCAGGATGAGGCATCGTGACCACATTACATAGAGTAGGCTTCTGCAGCTCTAATGAGTCATTTGTGTCCATCTCAGAGAGAATGGGTTCCGAACATTTTCTACAGGGAATCTTGTCCCAGAAAAAAGGAGGTGGATAATCTTGTGTTCAGGATCCTCAGCTCTTCTACAAGGATTAATTGCACACCGTACTTGGTTGGCTGTTATCGCCAATGCTGCCGCCCTTACCTGACCACACAATACTCTAGATGTTGGATAAGGGCCAGGGTTTTAAGCTTCTTGCTGCTCTGTATTTCTCCAGTTAAGGGAGGAAAGCACTATCTATCTGTGTGTTGGGAGGTGCGCAGTGGCCAGAAAGATTTCTAGTGCACTATATCGCAAATACAGTTTTCCATCACGTAAGTCAGGTCAGCCAGGATATATAAGTTAAAATGGTGAAGACTAGCTGGGCCCTAACATCCACCAAGGCCACCTCCGAATGCCATAATTGCCCCTGCATTTGCCTCAGGTGTGAATCCATCCTTTTGTGATGAGTGGTGAGTCAAGAAAAAAAAAAAAAAAAACCACCAACTAGACTGATCATTGTGTCTCCCCATGGACCATGAGGCAGCCCCCCCATGGCGAATCCTTCAGGCATATGTGACTCTGATACCAGCAACAAGTTCCCTTCTTCACAGGAGCTACTTTGTGCTTCTATTCTGGACATAGTTTGGTAGAACTAGTAAGATGAACATGGCGGAATCTTTGCTTTTGGTGCTGATGTAACCAAATAATCTAGGCCCTAGTACAAGTGGAAAGGTCTCATTATAACAAGGAAAGATGAGCCTCAATGTTGAGTTCTGGAAAAGACTAGTGGTGCTCCCACATTGCCTCACTTTTCAAAATGGATTTCCATCCTGAATTTTGCAACATTCTCTTTATTTTATGATGCTGTCTAGTTATTTCTGGAACAAGGTAGAACATAATAAGCAAGCCTATAAAAAGAAAAAGAGGAAGCATATTAATTCCTCAAGAGATGTTGAAGTTTTCTTCTGGAACTAAATTCCAAAGAACCAGGAGCATGATTCACACGCCATTTAATAGTACAATCAACAAGATCCTCCACAATAATTTTTATAACAAGCACAGACACAGCATCTGTTTGCTGGGTTTTTTTTTTCCCTTATAAAATAAGCCTATTATAACATTTAAGAAACTGGGAAATGGCTTGGTGCTCACACACAGCAAAATAGACAAATACATCATGATACCTACACAAAGAAATATTCAACAAGAACAATCAATGATGTTGTGTTAGTCAGCTTCCCAGAGCTATAACAAAACATCTGAGAAAAACAACTTAGAGAAGGAAAGGTTTGTTGGGACTCCTGGTTGGAGAGGTCTCAGTCCATGGTTGTGAGTACAACCCTTTCCCGGCCTGTAGTGAGTGAAAAGCTCGCAGCAGAAGGATATAGTGGAGAAAAATTCCCCACTGTGTGGCAGCCAGGAAGCAAGAGAAACAAGGAGTTGGAGAAGAGGGTCTAAAATGTGGTCCCCAGGCTCATACCACATAACCTAATCCTTCCGCTATGCCCCATCTCTTACATGTCCAAAAGCATCACCAGATGGCAAAACCCCCAAGGGCATATTTCACTGGTGACATGACAGCTCTTGTGGTGTGGCCTCCTGACTCCAAGCCCCACAGCTAAACTCTGCCACACACAGGACCAGGCCTCCGACTCATGAGATTTTTCTGGATCCCAGTCCTAATGAATCTGTAACAACATAAAATGATATAGGAAAATCTCACAATCAACATGGAGTTAGAGAGGACAGATACAAAGGAATGTATACAGATTATTCCATTTATGGAAAATTCAAAGTCTTCGAAGAGCTAAATCACCAAAAACCTACTTCAGAGTCATTCTGGTTTCCTTGGAATTATGAGTGGTCCAGGATTGTAAGATCAGTGACTGAGGGTCGGCAAGATAGCTCAGTGGACTAAGCACCTTCTTAGGCAAGCGCAGGGACTGGGGTTTAATCCCCTGCACTGCAGGCCACACTGGTCGCACCCCTGGGGCACACTGAGCTGATCACCAAGACCCGGCATAGTGGCATGCACCTGTAATCCCAGAGCTGGGAAGGCTGAAAACAAGAGGATCACTAAGATTCTGAGCTGTATAGTAAGACTCTGCCAGATACACACACAAAAAAAGAAAAGAAATAAAAGATCATGACTACTGACATAATAATGTCAATAATATGAAGGTTTGCCAGTTGATTGTGGTGCTATTTCCACATAAAAGACTACTAGTTCTAGCTTCATAAAGAGAAAAACTCTCACGTGGTGTATATGTGAAATATTATCAGTCCATTGTTATATGGCATCTATTTATTATAGGAAGAGTCAACTTTATAATGATTAACAGCACACAAAACTTCTTGTATCCAAAACAATTTTGACTTTCAAATGATTTCATAAACAGAAAAAACAGTTGACAGTAGAAAAACAAAAATAATGTGTTTGCTGGTGAACTTATAGGCTTTTTGAGCCAAGGAATTATTTAAATATAGAAATTTAAATAACAATGCGAGGCAGAATAATAGACTCAATTGTATTATAATTCTCATCCTTGTGGAATTGTTTGGTGTATTAGCATCCATTCCATTAAAAAATCTTTAAGGAGTGTATTTAAATTGTTATTTAATTCCACTGAGGTCAAGAGTTGTGCAAGAAAACTCTTATTGGAGAACTCTTCATATCTTCTGAGGACAAATTAAAAGCAGAATGTCAAATTCACTGTATCAAATTTCATGAGGAAAAAGAACTCCAAAATTACATATAATAATATTCACAATAAAATGTCTTTGATCCAGCCAAATGTAAAATAAAAAGAACAAGAACAAGAAAGGAAACCATTATACACTAACAAGGCAACCAAGTGTATTTTATTCTCACCAAAATTCAAAACTGACAAGACTATTTCAAGAAGACTGTCTCACGCTCCTCCCATCCCACGGAAACTAAACTTTAAAATGAAAAGCTTGTTGACACAAGGCTATGCCATACATCATATGTTTGTAATATTTCAAGATGGAAGATTTTGGGGAGCCTCAGTGGGGCCCCCCAGGGCCTCTGCACTTGCCGTCCACTCCCTCCGACCACTGTCCCTAGGGCTCCCTCGCACCGGCATCTTGTCTGCACCCAGCAATTGGACCAAAGTCTCTTTTCTAGAGATGATTCCCATTGACCTTCCTTGCGAAAGTAGAAGCATGCCCCAGGATCTCTCTCCCTCACAGGCCCAGCGGGCCTGGGCCTGCTCTGTCCCTCTGACAATTTGTCACTAGCCAAGACTACTGGGCAGTACTGCAAAGTGCCACACACGGCGACGCCAGCATCCTCACCCGCCCCATCTCCCCTATGCATTTGGAGCACGCATTTTCTGCGAGGCCCCTTGCCTTCTGCGGCCTTTTTCCACTAAGTCGCTCCCCACTGCTCCATCTACTCCAGGAAGCCCTCCTTCCCCTGCTAGCAAAGCCACTCACCCTCGTGTGCTGCATGCCTTGCCTTTGCCACTCGGGCCTGCAACTATTTCCTGAAGTGTAACTTTAAGAGCTCTGATATGCAGAAATGTTACGCATGCTGCTCACCACTAAATCCTCAGCACATTAAAGCATACTCGCTGTACTCAGTAAGTGGCCCACGTGCACAACTACCTCAGCCTGGCCATCTAAAGTGCCTGGCAAGCGGCCACCCCTTGCTTGCTCAGTCAGTGCCAGCTGCCTTCAGTAGCTCATGCTGCTCTAGTTAGTATCCACCTCGCTGAACATGTGGGGCAGCTGGAAAAATGAGCACTCCCTTCAGATGACGTGTGTATGGCCATGGAGTCACTCCCTTATCACCTGCTCCAAATCCTGCCCACCTCACGGACCCTGGCCGCGCTCTGCAGATCTCGGGGGGCACTGTCTCTTGCAGACGCCTCCAATTGGCCTTGTTGGGGACCCTCAGTGGAGAGGCTGAGCCCCTTCAGGCTGCGAGTTTGCAGAAGCTCTCTATGCCACCTCTTTCCATGGTGATAAGTGGCTGACGCTTGGGTTCATCTAGTTAAGAGGCCTCCTGCGCCACCCTACAACTCCTTGTCTTTAGTGTACCCTACTGCTGGTATCGAACCTCAATCCTTGCGCTTGCCTAAGCTTGCCTAAGCAGGCACTTGAGACTGCCAAGCTATCTCACCATCTGCCAACAATTTACTAGGCTCCATCGTTAGGGGCAGAGTCAATTTGATCCACTTTAAATTCACAAAGATGACTAGGACAAGGTTCTTATGATTGAGGAGCCCAGGAAACAAAAGATGCCTTTGCTATTTACCCCATCTTTGATCATCCCCAGAAGGAACGCCACCACTAGGTAGTCGTCTCTGAGGACACCACTGCCTGCCCTGAGTACTCCTGTACTCTGTAACCAGACATGTGACGGTCAGTCTGATGGAATAAAGGGAAGCCCCGAGATGCAGCTGGATGGACAGGGCAGTGAAGTCATCAACAAGTAGCAGCACACTGATGGTGTCATATGTGAAGGGGCTCCCAGGAGGCAGGGCCTCAGTGCAGGATGTAGTCCTGGGGTGTGCTTTAGGGGTGCTCCCTGCTCTCTTGCTCCTTACTTTCTGGGTCTTGCCAGCTCATTCTGTTTCCTGAGTGCCGCGAGAGGAGTGGTATTCCATCAGCCGGGTGTTTCTGCTGGAGCCAGCCAACCATGGACTGCTACCTCTGAAACCATAAACCAAGCTAAGTTATGTATTCGGGGCTTTTATCCTAACAACAGCAAGGTGCTCCATACAAGGGGAGCTCAAGTGAGTTCTGCCTTTGTACCCAGAGCCCTGGGTAGATGGGCTTCCTAGGGTCTTGGAGCCCTGGTAGGATGCCCAGAGCCCACATCCTGGGAGCTAAATGTATGCACTTGATACTCTTCCTCACTAAGGTACTTGAGCATCTTGCATTCCACCGTTAGCAACAGGCTGATATTTCAGGGCCTGGAGTTGCCCTACAGGTCCCAGCTTGTTATCCTAGAAGACAGTTTTGCTCAGCTACAGAACAGTAGCCACTGCTTCCAGAAACCCACTAGAAAGGGGACAGACGAATGGGGTTTCCTCCTGTACATATACATTCACTCATTCAACTCTCCTAACAACTGTAGCAGGCAAGTGCTGCTCTCTTGACCTTACGCGGGAGGAAATGGACACGCAGGGCTTGTGTCATTCACCCGAGGGGGCCCAGCACCTAGCTTCTGGGGCTGGTGCCACCTCACCATGCCAGGCACTACAATTCCAGAGTCTGCGCTCTGCTTTGTAACCAGCTAACAATAAGTGGTAGCTCTTGTTGCCATAATTAAAAATCTATATTCACTACCTTAAAGACTATTGCAAAGATGGCCCTCCCTGTTTTTTTCAGTTTTTAAATATGTGAAGCTGGGAAAGGAGCGTGGTATATTCCAGGTGATGCCACGGAAAATATAGACTCCTGTGGGGGCTGCTCAGGGCCCTGAAAGATGACGGTGCTGGGTTCAGAAACTCCACAGGGCTGTTTTCCAAAAGATTATGTTCCCATCACAAAATACAAATTCCAAACTTACACTTTTGTCCCAAAATACTCATTTTTGTTTAAATTTTAATGTAACTAAAACAGCTGTAACTCCAGATTTTCACGCTGTCCCCCATCTCCCCAAAGCTGTCACGCAAATCTGCTCTACTTTTCCATCACAAATTGTAGATCTGCTGTTTCCCGGAAGTTAAGGACAGAATTTAGACCAATCCGAGCTGAAGCTGCAGCTTAAAAGCTCCTGGAAGCTGTTCCTCCAGACACGGTGACGTCCCTAACCCAATGCAGCTGCCCCAGAGGAGTTCCTATGGCCTAGTTCTGTCTTCCAGGGGTGTGGGTGGGGCTTGGAACGGGGTCTGCACACAGAATATGCTGACACTACACTCACCAGCCAGTGGGCACCCTGTAATGACACCTTTGGCGAAACAGAAAATGACTGTCTTCCAAGGACAGGCCATAATGAGGCAGGAGGCTACCTAGAGCCTCGGGCGGCGCTGCTTCCAATCTAACCGCACAACTGGGGGGCGGGGGCCATGTGTACCTGTTTCAAAACAATAAATACTGCTAGGATGTTCCTGCTCCTAGCTGTCGATGAGAGGGTAAAGGCAGACACCCCACGGAGCACCAGGAGACTTCTCGCGTGCCTGCAAGGGGCAGCCTGATGGAGTCAGGAGTTTTTGGTTACTGGCAAATTTTCTATGAAACATACAAAGCCCCTCTTCTTTGGAGCTCTACAAGTTGGGTGGAGAACTAGGCCTTTTTGGTCTCACTTTCCTCCTCTGTAAAATGGGCATAAATCATAACAGCTAACCCACACGTTACTGTGACGCAGATAGAGATGCATGTAATTTCTAAGGCCCTTGAACTGAACTACATTCCCAACACTTAAAAAATATATATATTTCTTCCTTTGAGACAAGATCTGGCTACATTACTCAGATAGGTCTTGAATCCCACCGCCTGGGCCTCCCAGAGCTCTAGGATTACAGGCACGTGCTACTTGTTCTTGAATTAGACGTAACATTTTGACAGACAAGCATGTGACAAAAGGACAGAATGAATGTACACAACCCCTGGTTTATAAAAAATAATAATAATAAAGTCGACCTCCCTCCGCAGCTCCCCAGTTCCCTCCAAGTCCTGCCGGGAGCAGAAGAAAATGCAAGATCAGCGCGTTTCAAACCGCCGCAAAGGCTCAACTTTCATGTACTCTAGGAAGGCAAGAGCCGCCCACTCTGCAGCGAGGGCGCAAAGCTGAGAAGCGTCGCTCTGTTCTCCGAGACAGAGGGCTGACATCGGCTGATTTGTCAAGAATCCTTCTACCCCCGCCTCCGCCCTGGCGATCTTAACGAATGTCACCTTGTAAGAATCAGCGACACTGACATCCCTCCACGGAGCGCAGACTGACGGCCCCTGCTTCTAGATCCCCTGACACCTGTATTAGCAAAGAAGGTTCTGCTCACTGGCCTTGTCCTGCGGTCAAGTTCTGGGGCACTCACATTTCAAGCACCACGTCGAAACTCTTCAAATTAAATTATCTTCCTTTTGCCAGCCAGAGGTGTGTTTGTTTTTTTTGGGGTGGGGTGGGGGAGAGAATATTATCAACTAAGTGGATCAGAAAATGTGAGTCCAAGTCCTGCTTCCTAGGTGAGATGATATTAAAATGAATGCTCTTCCCTAAATAAATGACACCTTCCAAAGGTCACACACCACATCTGCTAGAGACTTTTTCAAAGAACCTTCCCATCCAAAGAAAACATTGAATGACAAGGAACTTCCCTCTTGAAGGGGAGAGCCGGTATCATTCTGCTCTTAGCACTTCAGCAAGGATTTCCTACCTCAGCGTGGCTTCCTGGGTTGGCTTTGTTTACTCATTAATCATACAGAATTATTAGAGTGCACGTCACATACTGCTCTGAATCAAAAGTGCTTTCAGCTTACCAGTGCACTCTGAAGCTTCAGCTCAATTCTAAACTGAAATCCCCCGCCTACCTACCTACAGTGGCCTCTAAAGGGTCCTGACACCCCAGCCTCAGCCCAGCTCCCAGGGCCTATCCACAACATACGGTTCCCCGGTGGTGCCAATCACAAATGCTGACCCCCTCTTTGGGGATTACAAATGCTCACTCTAAGGTCCTTCAACCTACATAGCCAAGGCCAGGGATATGATTCAGCCGCACGAGTGCTTGCTTGACAAATACAAGGTCCTGGGTTCGACTCCCTGTACCAAATCAATCAATCAAGCAATCAATCGATCATTAAGAAACTCATAGCTAGATGCTAAAACCTGCTTTGTGATGTCAAAGCACAAACGGCCAAGCCAAATTTGCTTGAAGCCTTCCATCCACCCAGGCACATTAGTGAGACCAGAACCCATCTTCTTGATAGGACGAGGAAAAGCCCGGCTGAAGTATTGAGTCTCGATGATGTCACTTTTTCATGTTAGCTGCTGTGACGGTTACCCAGCATGTCAGCTTGACTAAGAAGTGCCCAGCTGATCAGACAGCATCACTCTGGCTGCGGCCGAACCAATGTACTGATATCAAAATAACCCCCCTCGGTGAGGATTGCACCGAACCAGGCGCTTGTTGCCTGGGTGGATTAAAAAAGGGAGAGAGGATAGAGGCCTTGCTTATGGGCCTTTGCAGGAGCTCCTGTCCGCCCCATCACCTTGCGGGTCCATCTTCAGCCTCTGAGCTCGCTCTTCAGCCTTCTGATTGAGATGGCCAGACTTCCAGTGCGGACTCTCCAGAGAGCCCCAGGCCTGCACGCTGACAGCTATTGGAAGCCAACCTTGTAAACTAGACTTCTACGGAATATGCCGCTCTGGTGATCCCTGGCTGACAGAGCTGGCCTATCACATGGCCTTCCTCAGGGACGAGGAGACCGGGGTGAGCGCAGAGGGCTTAGCCACAAAGGGCTTTGGAGGTCCCCTGGTCCTTGCGGCATGAACTCGGCTCTTACAGTCAGTAAGCCGGTGAGTGGGTATGGCGGGACTCCAAGAAAAACGAGCAGCAGGCCAGGTTCACACCATGGAGTGCAGCTCACTGATGTCTGACCTACCTAAACAGGGTTTGCCTCTTACATATTAGCTACACGTATATCTCGCTATAAATGCATAGATGTATTGCGATGGCTTAGGCCTACACGTCCCCCCAAAGCCTCCTGTGGTCAGAGGTGGGGCTTCTCAGAGGGGGCTGGGTCAAGAGTGCATGATGCTGGGATTGAGGGCGTGTGGTGCCCCCAGATTGGTGTGAACAATGGAAATCCCCCCCCCCGTTGGGAATGCTACCCGCCCCCCTCCCAGTGCAGGTTGCCTAGATAGAATATAAGGAGCACAAAGAAAGCCATTGCTGTCACCTAGTGCTTGCTGCTTGGGGCTTTTCCACTGCTTCCCTGCTCTGCTGCCTCCTGCCAACCCTGCCACGGACTGTTTCCCCTTGCCTGTTGGCCTGCGTTGGGGCCAGATAACTATGGCTGAAGCCTCTATACACTGTGAGCCAAAAAAAAAAAAAAACCTGTCCTCCTTTAACTTTGGGTGCTGGGTATCTTAGCTCAGCAATGAGAAAAAGAACTAAGAAGAGCACAAAGCTCAATAACTTACCCTGCTTTGCCAGTCAGAATCAGTCATCTGGGGCGATTTTAGTATCAGGAATCTTCTTCAGAGACACCTGATACTGCTGAGGTGGGTGAGAAAGAGGCCCCTCTGGAGCTCCAGGGCTGCTCTGAGAACCCCGTGGAGCCTGACAGCCACACACTGTGTCCTACAAATGATGCCACACTCCCATAATCATAGAATTTTTCACCTATTTTTGTCCCTAAGTTGCTTAATATTCAGGTGATCAAGGCTGTGTGGGCTAGTGAATAATTCCACAAAATCAGATTGCTAGATTAAAATCACCAAAATCTCTTTTTTGGCGAGGTAATTGTAAGAGCTCCAGTTCTTTCCACAGAAGCTTTCCAATAGATGAAGGCGAAGAGGATATAATTAATCCTAGAAGAGCACCTACGAAGCTTAAACATTTTCAGATTATAGGGAAACCCCCAGGTGTGGTCTCTAACATGCGACAGGAGGGCAAATTTTTCATTCTGTGTGGCAGTCCTCCAAGAAGCATACCTTTACGTTTCTGCAAGTTTTGGTGACAACGCCTAACCCTAGAGATGCCACTGGAAAGACAAAGATATCAAGTATATCATGCAAGGTACAGTAACTGTGAGGGTCAATCTCTTTTTTTATGGCCGGCTCAGCCTACCCTGGGGCAGGTTCTGGCACAGCATGTGGTGCTGGGGATCAAACCGCAATCCCTGCAGTTGCCTAAGCTTGCCTAAGCACGAGCTTTAGACCGCTGAGCCGTCTCTCCGGCCCCTGTGAGGGTCAGTCTTAATCACCGATTTGATTGGCTTGGAAAAAGACTCGGAAAACGAATAAAGCATGCTTCTAAGTGTGTCTGGGTAGGTCATGTGTGACCTCAAGAACAACTGATCTGGTCCCTGGCCCCTCCCTCTGCTCCCTGCTTCCCTGATGCCCTGTGTAGACCATTCCTCCACCACGAGGCCCTGGTGCCATGGTCAGCTGATTGTGGACTGGCATCCTAAGCCAAAAATAAACCTCTTGTTTTGTAAAGTGTAGCTACCAGGTATCTTGTCCTAGCAACAGGAAAGCAGACTAGTACAGCAAAAATATGCCATTAGGCACATAGACATTACTACGCAAGGACTCAGTGATGTCAGGCAGTATGAATTTAGCTACTACAGTTGTCCATCCAAGAATTTCTGTTTTGTGACCTAGTCGAACATAGCTCACTGTTGGAAAAACAAGCAACATCACCTCCCAGTACAGGAAGAAATAAGGTAACCTTGAGAAGACCGAGCTTTTCCCCTATCAATGAGACTATACATTGGAGATTATAGCGCTGTGTAAGGTAATTATTTCTGGAGGCATATAATCTATCATGTGCGGACTTAGCCTCTCTAAGGAAGGGGACAAAGCAACCCTCCGCTGCAGGTCAACAACACAACATGAGACTTCACTCGGACCAAGGAGAACATGGATGAGCTTTGAAGGTGATATCTTTTTAGGAGGCCTGTCAGATTCTATGTCCACCTCCTTTCTTGGGGCAACAACAGATCAAGATGCGGGTAGGACAAGAAAAGCAGGTTTGTCTCCACCCAAGGGGTAAACCACACACCCAAGACAGCATGAGGGGATAGAATTTGAATGCAATCTTGAGATTCAAATAACTGATAACAAATGAAGATCTCGTGAAAACCTGCACTATTAAGTTTCCCATGGAAATGGTCACGTGGTCATGGAGCGCTCAGACATTAGTCCCGACCAGTCTGAGGGTGAGTTCGCGCCAGCGCAGCCCATTGGCAGCTAGGTGACCTGTGACAAATGACTGCCACACTCTGAGGCTCCTTTTGTAGATGAGGTGTTAATCTAAATGAGAGGAGTAATCACAGCGCTCACCTAAAGGGGTTACTGTGAGGATAAATGGACTGGCGCATCCACAGGGCTAGCCAGCACGTACAGCGCGGCAGCGAGCGCTCAACCCACAGGGGGCTTTTGGGAAATAGGTGTGGCCACAGCGGAAGAGAGGGAGCCGGAAGTCCTAGAACACCGGAAGGATGTGCAGTCCCTGTTCCGTGAACTTGACCTGCCTGAGTCAGCCGGCACAGACACACCAGCGTTCCTAGACAGAGAATAGCAGATCTCCTTAGAAGAAGTCACAGGCAGTGGCCATCTGGAAGAGGGGGTATTTGACTGGGACACTGAAGGATGAATAGGATACTAACAGATGGATGCAGGCTAGAAAGAAATAAATTCCATGTTCCCCCCTCGCTTTGGTTGAGGAAACACCCAGAGGTGGGCAGAACAGAGTCTGCTGAGAGCTCAACAGGGATGCAGTACACTGAGGACATGCTGGGTAGGAGAGAGAACATTCTAGAAAGTTGGACAGACAAAGAAGGGTCACAGCGCTAGCGCTGGAAGCAAGGTGCACACAGGATTCACGGCTGAGAGGTGTGCTTGCTGCAGAGAGCCCTGCCAGCAGCCAGGCAGGGTGGAAGCCGAGGCAAGCTCAGAGCGGTGGCACCAGGAACCCAGCAAGCGGAAGGCCCCGGGACGGCGTAAGGGCAGAAGTCAAACACAGAGTCACATGCTCAACAGCAGACGTTTCCTGACTTTTCTCTTTTGTCTCTGGGGGTCGCACTCAAGCTCTCTGGTTTATAGTTAAAGGATTAAATCAAAATGTGGAGGACTCTCGTTTTTGTTGTGTGTCAACAAAAAGGGAGGGTTAAGCATATTTTAGGCCGAGTCAGAAGGGGCGAGAGAAGGGACAGAAAGAACTAGAGAGGAACCATCTCTGCACAAAAACATACAGCGCTTTATCCTAGCAGTGGAAGCTTCCTTATTTGGATGAGTAACAGTTTTGATTCTACAGGATGAAGACACTGCTTCTTCAGACACGAGCAACGGCAGCACCGGGCGTCGATCCACCTGGAGTACAGAGGTAGAACAGGAGGAGGCATCCGGACACCCAGAACAGAGAGGGCTGGGCTCACTCACTCTGCAGGATGCAGAGCAGGAACCAGAGGCCAGCAGAGGAGGCAGAGCCCGCAGTCTCCCACCAGAGCTCACTCCGATTGTGTTTCCTCAGATGGAAGTGTGGAGGCCAGCCCTGGCAGGGAGAGGAAGAAGGCAGCACAGAGTTCTATGAGGAAAGGGACGCAAGTGAGCTCTACAGTTGGCCCGGAAAGGAAGAGAGGCGGTACAGCGGCGAGGCAGGAGGTCCTGAGGACCACCGACCTCCACACCTGAGGCCAGCAGACTTTTCCTAGGTGAGGGTGCCAAGAGATGAGGAGCCAAGTCAGACACATCAGCTGAAATGTCACACAGTTGCTCTTATATGAGAAATCCCTATGCTAAGTGAAGAGCCAAGTGGAAGGTAAGAGGAAGACAGGGTTTAAGATACATTCGGGAGTGGGCCAACGGCACCCAAGGGATCGAACGGTAGACCAGTGCAGTGGGGTGGCGGGTCTCCCAAAAGCAGGTACGACGAGGAGCTTTCTTGCATCATGCTAGAATACGTAACAGGACGGAAGTTGCTCTCCAACGACTGAGGCTCACTGATGAGCTGTACTTCAACTCACTACGGGCACAGTGCCTGCCTCCCGGAAGTGCCATGCTCCTGTTGTGGCTCCCAGGGACCCTGCTGGGGTCACTCAGCCTCCTTCCAACATCATTAAGCCCTACCTACAACACCAAGGATGTAGAACAGGCGGGTGGGTCAGCGTGGCAACCCTGACCAGCTTTAACCTATCTGGAGGCTGAGAAACAAGCAATTTGCTGTTGAACCTGGAGTTTTAGAAGCCAGGAGCCCTGGGTTGTAGTCTGAGCTCGGCCACTTAGTAGCAGCTTGACCTGCTACAGGTCACCTAGCTCTCCAGTCCAAGCTGTTAGAAAAGTTGTGACCCTCAAAGGATTTCACATACAGCAAGCTGCAAATAACAGTGGTGGTCGTTTAGGAACATACAACATACCCTGGAGGATACACCCTGCCTGAAAGTTTCCAGCAAAGATCAGGAGAGTTTGGCATTGAAAAGTGATACAATGTAGCCCTGTAAATATCAATGCCTCTCTGTCAGTTTTCTTGTCCCTCTATCCCTCTGTGCCAAGCATGCCTCTGCTCCACGCCTTTGCTCTCCTGGGATTTTCTGGCTCCCTGAACTACATTTCCCAGGAGGCCAAGCACAAGATGAGAATACATGCAACACAGAGACAGTGACATAATATGCTACATAGATATTTTGTCATCAGTGGAATCTGGGGCAGTGAGGTGAGGCTGGAAGAACAGGAAGTTCCTGCCTTTGTTCCTCCCGGAAACACTGAGTTGAGAACAACGTGTGGGCCAAAGCAACCTAAGCACTCCAGGGTCCAGCTAAGAAGGTGAGGTGCCTTGGGAGACACTGAAATGGGTGAGAGAGCGACTGCGCTTTACTTGCCAAAGCCCATCCCTAAACTGGCGCAGCTCGGGCTATGAAACAACCCTGGCTTGTGACCATTCCCCACTGAGGCTGCGTCCCACATTCCGGTGTTTTGGGAGCTGTCCAAGAAGACACTAGCAGTCTGTCTCCTCTGACTTAGGGGCTCAACAGGCTGATGGCGTGTTTTTTTTTTTTTTTTTTTTTTTTTCAGGACCAGGGTTCGAACTCACGACCTTGCACTTGCCAGCTAGGCACCTGTGCCATGGAGCTATCTCCCCATCCCCATGATGGTGTAGTGTGGATGCCTGTTGTCTGCTGAGAACAAGTGAAAGAGACCTCCCCGGAGTTTTCTACTTTGCAATTATAAACCTTGCAATGCCCCAGACAGACACTAGAGGGTGATAGAGATGATGAACCCTGGGAAAAAAATTGGCCAGCCCCTCTGAGAAATCACGCCCCCAACGATTCAGGAGTCCCTTAAAACTGGAAAGCTTGTTGGTAGAGGTCCTCCCCTGTATGATGCATGTCCATGAAGGCCAGGAGAGGTGGCTTTCTCCACAAATGTGGAGATAGCCACACAAAATTCTGTCATGGACAGCAGGGAAACATGACCTGAAGGAACAAAATAAATCAACAGAGACTTACCCTGAAGAAGCAGAGATCCGTGAACTACTTGGAACAGAATTCAAAACGGCCCTGATAAAGATGCTCTAAGAGCAAGAACACTGTGTGATAATAAAAAAAATACCAACAAAACAAAGAAGAACCACATGGGAATTGTTGTGGTTGTTGTTGTATTTTTAGGGAAGGGTCGACAGGGTGTTCAGGGTCTCACTACTAGATTGGACTCATAGCGATCCGCCTGTTTAACGCCTCCCAAGAGCTGGCGTTACAGGCGCGTGCCGCCACGCCCAAGCGCCACTGCTGTCTCAGTGCACCTTGGGGATGGGGCCAGCACGGCACCAAATGGAAATTTTGGACGTGAAGAATGCATTGAAATGAAGATAAATATGGTTTCTATAGCTGACTTGACAAAGCAGAAAAACATAATCAACGAACTCAGTGATGAGTCATTTGAAATTATTTAGTCATAAAAGCAAAAAGCAATAAAAAGCAATAAAGAATACTTAGAGACTTATGGACCAGTTAATGTGGCCCCGTGTATGAATGATGGGGGTCTCAGAGAAGGAGTGAGACAAAGAGCTTCAGTGAAGAAACAAAGCTCAGAAACTTCTCAACTAAAAGTAAAGAAATGAGTATTCAGATTCAAGAAACCACCCGGATGCAGATTAGGATCAACCCATATGAAGACATGGGGTGCCAGTATCAAAAGACAGAGGGGCTTTAGAAAGCAGCAGGGGGCAAGAGGTTCCACTGTGCACAGGAGCACTGAAGACTATCCAACTATTCGGCAGAAATTCTGCAGGGAAAAAGGGAAAAAGATGATATACTCAAAATGTTAAATGATACTGGGGAAAAGCATCATTCAAAAACTAGGGTAAGAGCCAGGCGTGGTGGTGCACGCCTGTAATCCCAGCACTTCGGAGGCTGAGGCAGGAGGAATGGTGTGAGTTCAAGACCAGCCTGGGCTATGAAAGTGAGCTCAAGACCAGCCTGAACTGAACTGCACAGCTATCGAGACCCTGTCTCAAAAAGACAAAAAAAGAAAAAAATAGGTAGAAAGATTTTCCCTGATTAAAAAAAAAAATGTACCTAAGGAATTTTATCACTCTGAAACTTGCTTTATAAGAATATTAAAGTGAATCCTACGCCGTGAAAAGAAAAGATGCTAAATACTAACATGGACATTTAAAAGTACGAGACCAGCAGGTAAGGGTGAATGTACGGGTGACTGCTTCTGTGGCCACTTGTAACGATCGTAATGTAAATCATTTTCATTCTGGCATGGAATTAAAAAGATGAAAGTATAAAAAGTACCTATGACATGAATAATATAAATTGTATGAAGAGGGAAAAATAAAACAGTTGTGGGCTCATATGCAACTAAACTTAAGTTGCTAGAAGCTTAAAACAGATTGCTATGTTTTACGTAAACTTCATGATAATCAGAACAAAAATACCTATATTTAATATACAGGAGAAAATGAGAAATTAAAATATGACCATACAAAAAATATCAATGAAACCCAAACTAAACAAGAAAGGACAAGAGGATGAGGAGAACAAGGTACAGTTAACAAAATGGTAATGATAAATCCTTCTATCAACAATTATTTAAATGTAAATGGGTTAAATTATCTAATCAAAAGACAGTGAACTGGATGACTGGATATAAAGAAAGATCTAAATACATACTGAGGATAAGAGACTGTTTTAGATTTAAGGATGCAGATAGCCTCAAAATGGAATTATTAAAAGGGGTTCTCTATACAAATGATAACAAAGACAGAAGGAGTGTCCCTATTACATTAGAAAACGTATACTTTAAATCAAAACCAGCCAAGGGCTGGCCAGATAGCTCAGCATACTAAAGCTCCTATTTAGGCAAAGCGCAGGGACTGGGATTTAATCCCTGGCACCGCATGCAGCGCTGGCCCTGCCTCCGGGGCACACTGAGACAGCAATTGGTACTGAGCATAGTGGTGTGCACCTATAATCTCAGCACTTGGGAGCCCAAAACACAGAAGGATCATTACGAGTCTGATGTGTGTAGTGAAATCCTGTAGGGCCTGTACTAAATACATCTAAAAAAAAATAAAAATAAAAACAAAAATCTACCAAAAGAGAGGAAGAAAGTCATTACAAACTGGGAAAGAAATTCCAATTCCACAGGACCACGTAGCAGGACCACATAGAAGGACCACGTAGCAAGTGTAAGTATACGGGTATTTGCTCAACCTCTGAGCACTCAACACCTGAAGCAAACACTGTCAGAACTGAAAGAATAAATTGATAGCAATATGATAACATTAGGGAATTTCTATAGCCCGCTTTTAATAACAGACAGAATGTGAAGATAAAAGATCAACAAGAAAACAGAACTCGCACAGCACCCTAGATCAAATGGACCCATCAAGCATGTGAGAAACATTGAACAGGTGCTCACATGCAAAGAGAACTTGCCCAGGAGACGCCGCATGTTCAATCATAGGACGAGTCATACCAACTGTAGGCAGATTGAAATCATCCTAAATACATGTTCCAACCACAATAAAATTAAACCAGAAATCAATGCAAGAAGAAAAACAGGAATATCAACAAATATTTAGATATTAAAACGATAGCCTGGGACAACCAGCAGATCAAATAAGGCATCATGGGAAATTTAGGAAATACTTTTAAGCAAACAGAAATAAAAATGCTACACATCAAAACTCATGAGACACAGAAAAAAACAGTAAAATGAGGGAGGTTTGTAGCAATCAGCACTGTCTGAGCCCAAAGTTTGCAGCACCAGAACAAAATAGATAGAACACAGGATGTGCAAGTGCATAAGAAATTAGAACACCGGCTCCCGAAGGTCAGCCACGAGTTGGGTGAGAAAGCGTGCAGAGGGCATCTGCACACCAGAGACTGAAGGATTCAGGTCAAGGTCTGGTGCTCACTGAGGTGTTCTATGAAATCTGGTATTAGAAGGTTGACGGGTCTGCGACGGAAGGCCGATGGGTCTATACCAGAAAGCTGAGGAACCCAAGGTAGAGGCTGAAGAGGCGACATCCAAGCTGACTGGGAAGACCAGAACTCCTCTGAGGAAAGCTGGAAGGCTCTATCCTTCCTCAGTTCCCCTTTGTATCCTTTACATGATGAGTCACTCTAGGTTGGGGCCTCTACACCCTAGGGTGTGGAATTGCGCAGCAGATTTAGTGATGCTTTTAACTTCTCAAGTTGACATACTCTATTGACCACTACACTGGTGAACTCTGACAAACATTTAAAGATGAATTCATCTCAGTCCTCCTCAGACTTTGCCAAAAAACAGGAAAAACACTTCCAAAGTTATTGTATGAGGCCAATATCACCTGTACATCAAAGCCAAAAAAATAAAAACACATAAGAAAAGAAAACTATAGGTAAATATTCCTAATGAGATGCCATGTCAAAATCCACAACAACATGCTAGCAAAATGATTGAAATGACTGATGAAAAGAAGCAGGAGTTCTCTGACTTGCAAGGACGGTGTGCCATGTGGAAATCCATGTTACACACCACATTAACTGAACAAGGGAGAAAAATCACGTCACACCAAGATATGAGAAAAGCATTTCAAAAAATTTAACACTCTCTCATGATAAAAAAAAAAAATAGTACTGAAAAACTAGGAATAGGAGATAATTAATCAATATAGTAGGTATTACAGATAAAAAGTTAACTCACGTTCAACAGTGAAAATTAAGCCCATTTCCTCTAAGACTGGGAACGAGGCAGGATGCCCGCTGAGGCCCTTCCCACCACAGACAGCACAGTGATCCTACTCAGAGCAACTTGGTAGGGAAAAGAAACACAGACACCTCCACAAAAAAGAAGCAGAAGATGTGTTAAAAGATGCCATGAGGGCCGGCAAGATAGCTGCTCAGCAGACTAAGCACCTGCTTTGGCAAACGCAGGGACCAGAGTTCAATTTCTGGTCCCAACCCTGGGATGCGCCAAGCCACAACAGAGCCCAGGTATGGCGGTGCATGCCTGTAATCCCAGCCCTGGGGAGGCTGAAATCAGGAACATCACCTCAAGTCCAATCTGTGTAGTGGGACCCTGTACCAAATACACAAAGGAAAGGAAGAAAGAGAGAGAGAGAGAGGAGAGAGAGAGAGAGAGAGAGAGAGAGAGAAAGATTGCACTAAAAATTGGAGAGAACTACAGCAAATTCAGTAAAGTTTCAGGAAACAGTATTGACATACAAAAATCACCCTAACAGGAAGCAAGCCAAAAGGCAAATTAAGAAAGCAGTCCACTTACAGTAATATCTGTTATGGTTTATATCTAAAATATTCTCCACAGAAATCAAAGGAACAGATTAGAAGATGCAAAAACAATTCCAGGCACACCCAGCCACCTGACCATTGACAAAGGTGCCGGACACATTCACTGGAAGAAAGACAGTCTCTTTAATACATAGCGCTGGAAACACTGGTGCTGCCCACATCGAAGATTAAAATTGGACCCCTCTATTTCACCACACGCTCAACTGAATTTGCAATGGATCAAAAATCTAAATATTAAACAGAAATATTCAATGTGCTGCAAGACAGAATACATAAAGCTCTTACACTGGCATAGGCAAAGACTTTATGAATGAGATGCAGATCACACAGGAACCATCACAAAAAATCAACAGCTCTGGGGTCTCCTCTTAATGAAAAGCTTTTGCTGAGCAAGAAAAACCATCAAGAGTGAAGAAAATGTTTACCAGCTGTTCCTCAGAAAAAGGATTACTATCGAGAACACATAAAGAACATCAAAAAGAAATCAGACCTTTAAAATTTAAGGACCCAGAGCAAAAATGATCATCTGAGACTAATACATACTTCTCAGATGAAGAAACACAAACAGAAAGTGTGTGTGTGTGTGTGTGTGTGTGTGTGTGTGTGTGTGTGTTCAACCTCCTGACCACTCAAGAGAGGCAAATTAAGACAACTCTGAGATTTCATCTCATCCCAGAAAGAACGGCTCTTATCAAGAAATCAACCAATAACAAACGCTGGAGAACCTTTGGGGGAAAAATGGAGCCTTCTCCACTGCTGATGGGAGCGTAGCCTGGTGTAAACACTGTGCAGATCAAAACAGAGATTCATCAGAAAACTGAACTGGAGGTTCCATTTGACTTAGCTATTCTTCTTCTGGGCATCTTCCCAGAAGAATTAAAAACATCATAATACAGTGATATATCTATATGCCTATGTTTATAGCAGCACAATTGCTAATAGCTGGATCCTGGCGACAACCCAAAATCCCATCAACTGAGGAATGGATGAAAAACGATGGAGTCTTTTTATACGGTGGAATACAACTCAGCCATAAAGAAGGATAAACTGAGAGTTTTACAGGTAAATGGATGCAATTTGAAACCACATTCATAAGTGAAATAAATCCCATAAACATGTGTAAACATCATATTATTTCCCTAGTGCGAGAAGCTAAAAGAATAAATAAGATCCAAAATATATAAGAGCTATTATAAAATGGGAAGAAATTTGAAAAGCAAAGAGAAATCAGCATGGGGGAATGGAGAAGAGAAGGTAGCAAGACGAAAAAAGAAAAAAATATATATATATATAAGTTGAGATAGTTATGCTACTAGTTTCTCTTAGTTCATTGATAAGAAAGGTTGGTGCTAGTATTGTTTGGACAAGTAAATGCAATATCTTGTACTCTGATAACTAATTGAAAGATAATGGTGCATAACATGTCAGCCACTGTTACCTACCTATTATCTTGTCTTCGAATTTTGTTTCATATTTTTTCTCTTTCAGATATAAATAATGCAACACATAAGACGCTCTCCAGAAGTCTTACCTGCTCAGAGGCTGGACCTTCAGGAGATGACCGTGACTCAAGGGCTCAGACACTGCCCGAGTCACTCTGTCATGGCTCTGGGTGGACTGTGAGGCAGCACCCAGGCAGGGGCCTTCACTGGCTATCGCAGAGGCTCTTTGCTCCACTTTCTCCCTGCCTCTGCTTCCTGCAGGCCGCAGGAGCAGAGCAGCCTCCTCCCCCAGCCCCCTCCATGATGTCCATGTGGCAGCCAACACAGCTCCCCACAGGCTGGATCCCCTGAAACCACAAGCCCCACAAGCCTTTGCTCCTTTAGTCTGCTTGTGTACGGCATCCTGGCTCGGCAACAGAAAGGTAGCAAACACAGCACCAAAAAGAAATCATATTTAGGGGACAGGGAAATAGTTCAGTAGAATAAGCACTTGCCTGGCAAGCACAAAGGCCTGAGTTCAATTCCCAGTTCTGGAAAGAGAAAGACAGAAAGACAGTTAACCAAAGACGTTGTTATGGTTTATGTCTAGTTGTCCCCCAAAGCCTCATGCAGTCATGCAGCAGGGACTTCTATAGATTGAGACTTGACTCATGAGTCACTGAGATTATGTGTTTTAATACTGATAGGATTATGGGACTAAGTACTTCTGGGATTATGGGTACAGCCTAAGGTGGATAGGCTAAGGTGGACAGCCTGAATGTAATATAACGAGAGACAGAGAGACAGACCAGAGTTGTTGCTCTCTGCTCCCCTTGTTGGTCGGTTGCCTCTGTCACCGTATTGTTGCTGTTCTGCTGCCATGAACTGGATGCTCTCTGCCCTGTTCCTCTCAGCTTTGGGCCAGCCGAATATGGACTGAAACCTCCAGTAACTGTGAGCTAATAAACCCTTCCTTTCTTCACTCTGAGTGTCAGGTATTTGTCCCAGCAACAAGTAAAGAGTAGCTAAGACAGAGGTAAACCACTCATATGCTAATACCTGCAGCATATCATTGGAATACATTTAAATTTATGCTAGCGTGATTGTGTGTGATAAGAAGTAGAGAATAAATACATATGAACACAAATACAAATAAAGGAAAAACAAATAGACATCTTGTAGCCACGGGTTGGAAAACTTTACGTTGTTGAAACATCCATACTACCCAAAGCGAGCTACAGATTCAATGCAATCCCATCAGAATCTCGAGGGTATGGGCTTAAGGACCTGGCTTAAGCCCTCTGGCTGTGGGAAAAGGGGTGTGAAAGAAGGTCAGGTAGATATGATCAATGGGCTGTACATGTATATGTGCATATTATATATTTCTATTTTATTTGTGTGTACATGTGTGTATATACATGTCTTAAAAGATCGCAGGGAATCCCATTCATTTCTCCATTAACATGGTGAAATCCCGGGACTCGGTAGGCTGCGGTAGCAGAAGAGCCATGAGTTGGAGGCCAGCCTAGGCTACCTAACAAGACCCTAGCACCAAATATCACGAACAATTACGATTATTTATAAATCTCAATAACACTTCTTAGGAAAGAAAAAGAAACAACCTAAAAATTCATACTCATCTCCATGAAGAACAGATCCAGCACAGTTAAAACAGACTTGAAAGAAAAAAGCTGGCAGTCTCATGCTTGCTGAAAAGACTTTGGTTTGTGGCCCAAGCCTCCACCTGGACAAAGCTACAGTGGCCACACCCAGACCCAGGGGAAGGCGCAGAGAGCGCATAACCAAGCTTCGCCTGACAAGTCCAAATCAAGTGCTCGGGGGGAAGAAGACCCAAGAGTGCTCGGCAGGGACACGGTGTTTTCTTCAAGAAGTGATACCAGGCAATGAATATCCACATCTAGAGGAATGAGACTAAACCCTTATCTTATACAATATTCAAAATTAATTAAAGACTTATCTACCGAAACATAAAACCTAGAAGAAAAATATGAGACAGTTTCACTAACATGGGTCTGGCACTGGCCTCCTAGATGCATACCAAAAGCACAGGTGACAAGCACGGAAATGAGGCTTTCAAAGCTCCTTGTGCTTTCGTCCTTTTCGCCGTAGCTGCAAGGAGGAGACAGGCCAATGGCCGCACAGGGGTGAGTGAAGGAAAGACATGTGGTTTCTGCACATAGCGCGCTATTGCTCGGCCGGGCAAAAGCAGGAAGTCATGTTCTACACCGCAGACTGGGCTATTATTCTAGGTGAAATAAACCAGAGGAACAAACGGCAGGATTCCACTTGGATGAGGGGTGCCTCAAGGGAGGCCCAGAGAGACAGCTACAGGAAGGGCCAGTCCCTGGCCCTAGAAGAGGGTAATGGGGACTTGGGGCTGCATGGGTCCTCCATGGAGTTTTGGGTATGTGTCTTAGTTACCTTTTACTCATTGCTGGGACAAATACCCGACCCTCAAAATGAAGGAGGGAGGAAAAGGTTTAATTTAGCTCACAGTTTGTGGAGGTTTCAGTTCATCCACTGGTTCCAAGGCAGCAGAAAACAATGAAGAGCAGAGGAGGAGCAACAGCTGTAGCCTCCATCAAGCCTCTCTCTTCCAAATTCTGTGCTGACTGCACAGCTTTGCGAAGGTCAAGCCCCTCCAAAGAGGAGGACTTCTCCAAGGAAGCGGAGCAGGGCTAGGCCAGGCAGGAAGCAGCCAGGGCGGGGCCGGGCTGGGCTGATCGCACAAAGTCTTCCTCAACTCTTCTTATACACTTCTTGTGCTGAGTCACTCTGGGGTGGCCCGTCTGGACCCCCAGGGCCAGCCCTCCGCATCTTGCAGGATGGGGCCCCACAGCTCAGAACTAGCAGAGCCCATCCAGCCAAGCTTCCTGCTTGTAGTTAACACAATGTATCAACCACCACCATGCGCAAGCTGAAAAGGTCCTAGAAATACACCCACAGTATTCTCCTTGTAGATAACAGGATGACACACCACGCTTCGAAAGTTTCAAGAGGGTACAGTTTGTGCTTTTTTTATTACAACCAGGCAGTGCTGAAACAAGTTGCTTTATGTTGTTATCCCGCAGTGTTCTATCTCTTCTTCTGCATCTGACACCGAGGGCAGTGGAATCCTTTATCTTCAGGACCCCTGGCTTCCTGGTGCTGCCGGCTGCAGCTCGGACCGGCTCCAACCTGGCAGCAGACCCGCTGGTCCCTCCAGGCTCCCACCCAGACCCTTTCCGTCTTCTATCTTCGCCGCTCGTCTCAAGAGCATAGGTGCCCAGCTAAAAGCAGGGCAGAGTCCCAGGTGCCTTGACAGGTCAGAAAAGTAGTGCATCTTGGCAGGGTAAAGTTCTGAAGCTACATCCCACATCTTTCTACATCAGTGGCTCGGGTGGCTCCTGGAGTCTGACCTCAGGAACTCTTTTCTTTTTCTCCTCCTCCAACAACAAGCTGGGCAATGCGGCCGAGAGGGCAGGCCGCCCGAAATGCAGCGTTTGAGTCCTCTGTTTCCACTTGATCTCCGGCTCTCCACAGAAAGTAACCCTGGGCACCTTTCCTACTGCGCTGTTAGTTTATGTTCCTGCCACAGTCAGTACTCAAATATGTAATTTTTCCTTTTCGTGGTTTGTAAACGGCTCAGTCAGGAGGGACCAAAAGCACGGTGATTACTAACGAGAGATGCTGCCCAGGTTCCAGCTGGGAGTGGGAGAGCTCCGCAATGACCCATCATCTAAATGTCAATGCAAACTCCGGGCCTTTCAGAGGGAAACAAGGAGGCCCCACGCGTGTGGCATGTGTGGCCGGGAGCCAGCAGACAGCCGGAATATATTACCAGTTACATATTTAGCTCCATAACTCGCAAATCTCTGCAAGGAATTTGGGGACTTCTAGCTTGATTAAATAGCCTGTGATGGAGAATCCAGTCGTTCCCCACAATAGCTGCATACAAATGATGAATTCTCACGGACCGTGGCGTTGAGAGCCCTTAGGGGGCTGTACATTTTTAAGTAATTCTGCCATTGTTTGTGCATAATAATTGGAAATGTATATCCTACTGGGATGTGATTCTTATTAGAAGAGAAGGTAACTGCTCTGGGCTACCGGAGACTGTTCATTTAGGGTCACCCGGCCCTAAAAATGGAGGAAGAGTCTACATTTATAGACTAAAGCAGGGTGCGCATTAGAACCCAGCAAGCTCCAGCCTACATTCCAAGCTGGTTCCTGGTTCTCTCATTTCCTCTTTGCACAGCTTCCTGCTGTCTGTGCAGCCCAGTTCTGCTTTGTGAATAAGTGGACTCCCTAGTGACCTAACTGTAACTGGAGTTAAATTAGTCATGTAAAAGTGGCAAATTAGTAAATGTACCCAAGTTACGAGAGAAGTGATAGATAGACCCCTCGATGGTGTAGTATACTATCACCTTCAAGGAGTTAGGAGCTGTCCCAGCCACAGAATGACCCTATAGCTGGCAGGGTGGAGAGCCACAGGGGCGCAGGGCCCTGTCCCCTGCTCCCCACCTGCTACACTTGGCTAGTCAAGGTCAGGGTCATGGGACAAAGCTGACAGCCTGACAGCAAGGTCACACTGCCAGTCCCTTCTAACACAAGTAAGGGGGAGAGGGCACCTCGCTTTTTGTATTGTAAGCTACCAGCCTGCACAGCAGCAGCCCCAGGGCTCTCTGGAAGCTTGTGGGAAAGGCTGGGCTCCTGCTCCTGCTCCTCCCGCTCCTGCTCCTGCTCCTGCTCCTGCTCCTGCTCCTGCTCCTGCTCCTGCTCCTGCTCCTGCTCCTCCTGCTCCTGCTCAGACCTCCTAGCCCAGAGCCTGCAGAGCCACAGGAATCCCAGGTAGTCTTTATGCAGTTTGATTTCTGAGAAGCAACATCCCAGGTCTTGAAATATCAGTATCCAAAGCCCATGACACCTGCTGGCCCTAGTGCATCCCACATTGGTAGGGTCTGGACCAGTGCCCAACACACAGTAGGTTTTCACATAACTGAAATGAACAGGACAGCAAAGAAAAAAAAAAAAGGGAGAGAGAAAAGCACGGCACGTCAACAGAAAGTAGATTTTACAGCAGCCTTAGAGGAGGAAAAGGCAAACTCCCAAGTACAAAATACAAATCAAACACTGCAAGCCAGAGCCTCCCGGAGCGGCATCTGGCTGGTGGCGACGGGCTGTGGCCCCACCTACTGGCCAGAGTCGCTGGCTGCCCTCTGAGCCTGTGACCTTCACTCCAGAGTTGGCCTCTCCCTCTGTTTGCAGGGAGGCTTGCTGACCCCCTATCTGGCTCCACCAGGCCTGGGAGCTCCGTTATCTCTCCCGCACAGCGCCATGAGGTCATTGCGAAGCTGAAGTCTAAAGGGGCCAGGGCTGACTCTCTCCAAGGCGTTCTGACCTCTTGGTTTAAAAGAACAGAAGGTCAGTGGCAACTCACAATCCTGAGTGCCCCGGAGCCTCTGGTGACCAGAGCTCAGATTTGCAGCCGAGAGGAGGCCCTGAGGGCCCTAAGGATTAAGAAAGAGAATGTGGATCACTCTCTGGAAGGATAAAAAATAATGAGCCCTGCCTTCTTCTTCTCTCCCTTCTCAGCTCGTCTTATGAAGAAAGTGTAGCCACACACACATGACAGGTACAAATTATGAAGTCAGGGTGTGTGGGGGAGAGAGTACCTCTATTCAGAAGGCCTAGGTTATCCTTAATATGAAAAAAAAAAAAAAAAAAAGAAAAGAAAATAGTCCAGCACACAAAGGGATTTGACCAAAGTCCTAATTATTTTCCAGATTTGTGAACTGGATTACTGTAAGAAGTCCTCATCTGAGTGGCCAGACTAGAGGAAGATACTTGGGAGGTGAAGACTGCGGCTGCTTCCCAGGGTCCTGGTCCTCGGGGTCCTGGTCCCCAGCAGTCAGCTGGGCACTTTCTAGGTTCATTTCATGCAAAGCTCAACGAAACAGGATCTCTGGTATCACCACCGTAAGAAAACTGAGGCACGGAGCGGTTATGTGACTTGCGGCAAGTGATAAACATAGGCTAGAAAATGCAGGGCCCACAGCATTTCCAGTGCGTGGAACTGAAGCCCACACTCCTACCCGTCCGCCCTTCGGTGTCTCTCTTACATCTCCTCCACAGAGAGGAGCGGAGTTGTAGAAACGCCCAGTGAGAGAAAGGCGGCGCGGATGATGCTGGGGCGCCTTGCGTAGTCAGAACTCACGCACCCAGCAGGCTTCAGAAGAGGATGGTGGCTTCTCAGAACTACGTGCGAGGCAGAGTTCGCCTCTGCTGGTCGCTCCGAGACAGGTTTGTGGGCTACAATAGCTATTTAAATAACAAATGCATCTTCGTGACCCAAGGAAAGAAAACGCTACTTTTAAGAAAGCAGCAGGGGGCGCGGTATTAGTTTCCTTTATGAGGTTCAGGAACTACCCTTGATCTGAGAGGAGGAATGGTCCCTAAGACCCTGGCAGAACAAGACAGTGAGGGTCATCGCTACCCTGGTTTTCCACAGCTAGTTGAGCTAGGCCAGTCCAGGTGAAAGACAACCGCCATGTCTCAGGTGGTGTCAGGCTCACAGTGAAAAAATGATTCCCTGCCTAGTTGGACTAGCCTCTCCCGGCCATTTCCACAGCCGGGTTGAAGTATATCTCTTCCTGCACTTTCGTTTAATAATTTAGCAAAACACCCTCAAAACTAAAAGTGGCATACACAGATTTGCAATGCATATAATTGCATTATGATTGGAGCCTCCAAAATAAGTCCTGGCATTTATTTATTCATGCAGCACATACTCAGTGGCCCCTTGGGTAAAAGAAAAGTTTAAATGAAGATGTATTGTAAGACAGACCCCAGCGCCTTATGCACTCAATTGCTACTGTGTAACACATAGTTTTTACACAGTACTCCCTTCCTCACATCCTGACCTTGACTTTGGACAAATTGACAAAAGATTTATCCCCTCAGCCTCAACCCACTTTTGCAAAGCCCGGCGTTAGGATTAACATTGTAGCATGTACTTTAATTTTACTTCTAGCTCATTTCTAACAAGCAAGACCTGGTAAGTTCATGGGGGGAAAACATCAAAAGGAAACTCACAATTCATGTAAATATAAATTAAAACGCTCTTTGCTGTATTAAAATTTCCATCCTAAAAACATATACATAATTCATGATGGGGGATGAAGGCAGATTATTAGCTGTAGCGTTGGGGGCCAGCTTTTAATAGTGCAGAACGCCTGGAAGGCAGATGTGTTTTTCTAATGAGTCAAAAGAGTGGGAGAGAAACTCTAAGATGCTGCGGCAGTTTGATGTTTCACATTCACAACTCTGGGAACAGGGAGAATTAAAAGAGATGTCACCCCTATCAACTCCCCGAAATGGCCATGCACTGAACGAACCAAAAAGGGTCAAATACTCAAAACTTGGAAGAAACCTTGCTCTTTTGTTTAACACACAAGGTGGTTTTTGGTTGTTTTTTTTGTTTGTTTGTTTTGTTTTTGTTTTGTTTTTGTTTTTGTTTTAATGTCTGCAGCAGACATTCGTATCCATAACCTTATCTTTCCGCAAGGAGAAACTAACAAAAAGAAAATCAGCCCCGACTCCACGCAGCTGGCCGGGCGGCCGCTCCCCACACCTTCAACAAGGACGCAAGGTGCCCAGCCCTTGACCCAGCTGAGGAGAGCCGGCCACCGCAGAAGCAGGCCCTCGATTTTCCCGGACCCAAGTGCACCCTTAATGAGTCCTCCCCTCCACCGCACCCCAGACGGCTGGGAGTCGGAGCGCACCTGCTGCCCGCCCCCACTTCAAATCACGTTGCTCTTATGAAAAATAGTTTGCTATTTTGGAACCCCCTGGCAGCCACACTGAATCGCCCAGGGCCCTGAGCTCGTTTATCTTATGTCAGAAGCACAGCCAAATGAACGCCACCTCGCCCAGCACCTGAAGAACAGGAGGAAGCTCCGGGGAGGTAAAAATAACGGAGGGCTGGGGCCCCGCAGCAAGTAGGGCTGCAGCGGCCCGGCCGGCTTTCTAGAGCGGTGCACCTGACGGCCCAGTGTCAGGCCAAGCCTCGCCTGCAGAAGGCGGGACTTCCGGGGTCTAACCTCAGGGTGCAGGGGTTCCGCCTGTCTTGGCAAGCAGGAACCCCGATAGGGAATACCTGGACTTGCCCTGCAGGCAACTGTCCCCAGGGCCGCCTGGCCTAGCCTGAAAGGGTGGCTCAGTGACCATTCCCAAGACCTCCTGCCGTGCGACGCCATCCGCCTCCCTGCCCGCTTCGTGACAGGCTGAGGCCACTAGCATGTGGCCGAGGCTGGGCTACAATGTTTTCTTTCTCTCCTAAAGGTCGAGAGATGGACAGGAGGGAGAGAAACTGACCCTGTGGGGAAGTAGCCTGGCAGACGCGGCTGCTAAGGATGCGCAGCGCTGCGATTGGTGACAGCGAATGCTCATGGCTCTGCCATCAGGGAAAAGAAAGTTAAATCGGCAGGAGAATGTCTACACAGTGATCTGGTGCGGCGGGGGTGCAGCTGGCCGCGAGTCGGGGGCCTCCCCCACTCTGAGTGCAGGGGAGCCTGTGGCTTGCGGCTGTCCACTCGTGGGCTTCCGGGCGCTCCCTCGTGCCTGCTCAGTTCGAGCTGTAGGCCGAGGACACAGGACCTGTCCAGATGGAGGAAAAGGTGGCCCTGGGAAGACCGGCACTCTGCAGATGCTCGGGTTATTCAGTGACACGCGCGGGCCTAAAGCCGCTCCTCTGCTCCCGCGCGGCTTCTTCCTGCCCCAGTCCCTGTCATCCCAAAGAAGCCGGCCTAAGGAGGAAAATAATTTCACAAAAAATTAAAGTACTACACCACAGCGAGGTAGGATCTCTTTGCTCCTTTATTTCCAAGCCATGTACTGTCTGCCAGTGTGTGATGCACAGGAGAAAATATTTGGAATTTTGCATCCAAAATCAAGTCGAAGGTTGCCATGAGTCAGCAGATCCACCCAGAGGTTAATGAGTGTGTGATTTTTAAAAAGTGACAATAATATGGATCACTTTTCAAAATGAAAGCAAATCTTAAAACAAGTCCTCATGATATTTTTTCAGTAATTAAATCAGGTAGATTCTTTGAAGGTGGTAGTAAGTCCTAGCACATAAAAAATACACAGATTCATGGGGTACAAAGAGAGCAAAACTGGGTCTTGGCACGGTCTCATCTGCCTCACTGGATTAACGAGGATTCCCCAGGCTGCCCTGTGCCATCTCCCCTGCTGCACGGTCACTCTTGGTAAGAATTCCACAAAAAGCTGAGAACATTTGGAGCAGAAGGCTCATTTTCTGAGCAGGAATCATGCTTCAGAGGAAAGATTTATCTGAATGTGTTCCGAATAATGACCATGAGGAAATCACTTGTTTTAGTTTCCTGACATTTTGGAACTGGAAAAAAAAAAAAATAATAATAATAATAATAATAACAACTACCAGAGGGTTGTCAGAGTGTGGAAGTGGCTCAGTGCACCTAAACACGAAGCGGTTTGAGCCGTGCCTGGCACGTGGAAGTGCTTTCTTTTGATCCTGACATCAACCCTGCGAAACCAGAGCCGTCACCATGTCTGTTTTGTACGTGGAGAAGTGAAGGTCGGTGAGAGGAAGCAACAGGCCGTGAGCAGGGCACGGGGATTCACGTGCCAGGATCGTACTTTCCACTAACAGCACCGGTGACGCCACAGGGCCACACCCGTACAAGAGAAACCCGGGCACCCGCCATGGGGCATCAGTCCACCTAGAAGTGCACCGACACGCGCTGTGATGCGTGTTGAGAGAGACGGCACCACACGGGGGGCACGTGTGCAGACGCCCCCTCAGCCGGTGAGGGCTGGCATCTTTGATAACTGCCTGAAGCGCCACCCAAGACCCCTCGGAGATCTGCCTCCAGTATGAAGCTGCTCCACTACTTTATTGTCTGATCAGATCCTTGAACTCCTGGCAGCTGTGCCACGCAGCACCAGTTGGGGCAATTTATCATTCAAAACGGTGATGGTTTTATGATGTCACTCGCTCGTGGGATTGGCCCTGGACTATGAGCCTCTTCCGCTCAGCATCTAATTCTGCCGTCTCTGGTGGGACACTTGCCATGTTCTGGGCACTGTCCTGCGCCATCCTGGATACTGCATGCCTCTCCTGCAAGTCATCCCCATGTGAATTAGCCATGTCACTCATGGTCTTTCTATTAAAAGTCTGCTAATTTTCCCATACTCAACAGAAGGCCTACTTCCTTTGTCTTTCCAGAATGTTCCACCGCACTCTGTTACTGCTTTCTCTTATTTTTTCAGGGCAAACCAGTTTAGAATATCGTCATCAAATCTGCAACCCTGTTCTAGGAAGCTGCTAGCAGTGGGTGGGCAGCAATAAGAAAGATGAAATGCATTTGCCATCTCTGTTTGAGGGGCTAAAAGATTTATTGAGAATTTATTTTCCGTTTACTTATTTATGATCAACCTCTCTGCTCCCCCTCCCCCAGCACCCAAAGAACACAAAAGTTGTTAGCTGGCCCACAGGAAGGGAACTCACATTCTGTCTTGAAGGCAATCCACTAAGTCTAGAAGTGTAAAAGCCCGGAATTAATCATGAACAAGAGAAATGTACAGAATACTACAGTGTCCCTAAGACGATAGGAAGCACAGCAGCAGGAGGTGAGGGAATTCCTTTAGACAATGAGGAGTGGCAGCGGGGAGTGGGGTGGTCTTGAGATTACTTCACAACCGGAAATTGAATGAAAGGGAGCAGAGCCTGCCTGAAGTCCCTCCTGCCAGCATTGACCTAAGGGATAAAAAATGAGCCAGACAATGACCCCTAGTCCTCCCCTCAGAGGTCCCTCCATTCTGTGGATGAGACTACTCTAGGGGAAGAACACTGCTGTTGGCCCTTCTTGAGTTCTGCCTGGGTACTAATAAGTTTACTTTTAATTGATACCATTTTATTTAATCTTCACAAGTACCTGTAGATAGTATTATTCCCATGTTTCAGATAATGAAGTTGTGACTCTTAGACATCAAACAACTAACTGGTAGTTCGTAGAGTCTCTAAGTCCGGAGCCTAAACACATGTCTTTGCTATAATCAATCAGAAACACTTAAAACAATAAAGTGAATCTTTGTGCAAGTGAACAACCAACACCATTTATTGTTTATTACATGTTGGGCACTACCTGATACACTCTATCTGTAATAGAAAACAGGTCCAAGAGGTAAATGACTTGCTGATAAACGATGCTTTTAAAATTTATAGCCAGATGATTTGGTTCAAAAGTCCAAATAGTTAAATTCTAACTTTTGTAACTTGACATCTCATGGCATCAAGGAATTACCTTCTTAACAGATCTCGGTTTCTCTCGTTTTTGAGAAAGAAGGGATGAATATTTCTATGGTACAATCCTGTCACAATATCTAACATTGCACTGCCGTATGGCTTCAGCTAGAAAAATGAATGGCTAGTAAAACGCCTGGCACAGAAGGAGTGGTTAGTAAAATGTGTGGAATCCTGAAGCTAGATATTTGAGAAAGGGAATATATCTCTGAGAAGAAATAACAGAAAAAGAGGGCCAGGGAGATAGCTCAGTAGAATAAGCATGTGCCTGGGAAGCACAGGGTCCTGAATTTAATCCCTGGTACTGAAAAAAAAAAAAAAAAAAAAAAAAAAGTAGAGCTCATAAAGGCAGTCACAAGGTACATCTGGTCTACCAGGGACCACAAAATCCTAAAGCCACAAATATATTGGCCTTTGCCTTCCGTGGCAAGCAGCCCATGGTTCAGAAATTATCCAGGAAGAGAAAACAAGTGTAGAGAAACAAAATTCAGAGGGTCCCAAAACCTTCAGATAGAAAGCACAGCCCAGCCAAAAATAAATGAAAAAGAAATGTTGGGTTCACTAACACCAGAATTTAATAATTTCAGGTTCACCTCTCATTTCTAGTGTCAATCATTTACAATAACCAAACAGTAACATAACACTAAGATGAGGTAGGCTAGAAATAAATGTGGGTTTTCAGTGAATAGCACAGATCTGTTACACTGGAAAGGCAGAGGGGGCCATTGAGATCTTAGAGCATGAAGCCCCTCACTCGCTTTAAGAAAAATCTACCCCACGTCAGCAGAAACTGAAAGTCTGCCATCTGCTTGTTGGCTTCTGACATGATTATTTCAATCCAAATCCAAAGAAAAGTTGTTTCCAATAACATTATTTATAGAGTATCTCAGAATTATTCTTATTTGAGGATAAATAAAACCAGGGAAAATGTTACTCAGCACAATTTAACCTATTAGTTTCAAAGACCATGTCCTATCTTTTTGCAAGCAGTACAATCTAGGGACAATTACAATCCTTGGCTTTGGGGACCAAGGACATGCAACTGGGTGCTTCAGCTTTTCCAGAGATCCCCAGCGGCCATTCCCCAAGAAATTGGATGCAGAAGGCACAGAGAAAATGCAGTCAAAGAGCGAGAGTAATTCACTCAAGGTGGCCCTTCAGTCCTCCTCGTCCTAGAGTGGCTCTTGAATCCAACATGCCCGACAGATTCTAAGCGTCACTGCATCGAGTGACCGTGTTTGGGTCACCAAAGTGAAGACATTATCTTCAAAACATCAAGTGTATCTTCCAGACTTTCAGATTTTGTGGAGCTGTCCCAGGACTGTGGGGAACCCATTTCAATCTCAAAATCCCCTCCTAGCCCTACAGAAAGACCTGATATCTAACATCTGGCAAATGAATTAACAAGGTAACTGAAGATCTCAACCCTAGCGTACCACTGACCTTTCTGATCAGAATAAAACAGAGAAACTATTAGGCCCGAAGAGACTACTAAATATCTATTTCTAGAAACAGTTACTTAAGGGAAAGGTTGCTAAGCGGTGTTTGTTTGTTTGGTTGATTGTGTATTTTGCACAGGGTGGCGGTGGAGATGGCTTGTGCTTTCCTCTACGGAAAAGGACCTGCACAGAATTCATCACCAGTGTTTTGTGACTGGGTCCCAGTAAAAGCCAAGGGCAGCCCACAATTCATAGATATTTGTTCACTTGCTTGTCTGTGTTCCTGGATAATTCAGGGGCCATGCGCTGCTCTTCGAGGAAGCTGTGGGTCAGCTTTCTGCGGTTCCTGGTAGATCAGACGGACTTCGAGACTTCTGTGATTTCCACTTCCTTCTCTAGTGTCTCCCCTACCACTGGCCTGTGGCCACGCTTCCATCGTGGCACACTGAGCTTGCTTTCAACCACACCCAGGTTATTCACTCTGAATGAATTTGTGGTACTGATCCTGAGCAGCCTGAACTGAGGGAACACTGCCACCACAGCCTTGGCTGTACCTTGCTCTCCCGCTTCAGATGTCCATGAAAGGTTCATTTGTACCCAAGTCTTCCTGTTTTAAGAAGTGAATAACAGTTTGTCTTTCTTTATTCTGACTAATGCTGTTCCACATCCATCTCCTGCTGGTCTCTTGTCGCGCGGTAGATTCCTCAGGGGAGATGAGATTCGGGACGACACTGTTCTCTGCTTCTCTGGGTGTCTGCAATGCTTCGCTTTATATTGGAACATCTGTGTGGCTTCTTGGCTCCCTATTTATGTCCTTGAGTGTTCTAAATAGGTTTCTTCATTTTCTCACAAGAGTAATAATAATCTGATATTGTTCTCTTGTGGGCATAAATATCATTGTGCATTCAAAGAAGGCTCTTAGGGCCAGCCAGGTAGCTCAGTGGATTAAAGCACCTGCTCGGGCAGATGTAGGGACAGGGGTTGATGCCCACCATGCCAGCCCTGCCCCCGGGGTGCACTGAGATGGTGATAGAGACTGGGTATGGCGGAACATGCCTGTAATCCCAGCGCTTGGGAGGCTGAAGATAGGAGGATCACTGAGTCCAATCTGTGTAGTGAGAGACCTTGTAGGCCCTGTACTAAATACATACAGAGAGACAGAGAGAGGGACAGAGAGACAGAGAGAGAGACAGAGAGACAGAGAGAAAACAGAAAACAACACAACAGAAGAGAAGAGAAGAAGGCTTCTAGGGCCACGGAGATAGCTCAGTGATCTAAGCACCAGCCTGGCAAGCACAAGGACTGGGTTTGATCCCTGGCACTGCACACTGTGCTGCCCTACCTCCATGCTGCAGAGTGAGACCCTGTACCAAAGAAGGCTTTCATTTCCTGTTCCAGCCGGGGGGGCTATTCTGAGTTGATTTTCCCTTTACCTTTTACTGCAGGAGACTTTCACTAAGTTGTAGGCTTTAAAGTTAATTCTGTTTCCGACGTTGGCTTGTTCTTTATGAATCCCTTTCACACATGCCTGGACCTTTGCTCCCTCATTCTTTATGTGCCGCTTTCTCTGTAACGTGTTGGGTCTTCCTTAATTTCTCTTTGACTTAAAATGTTTTCACGTGTTACTCTTCCTTCCTCATCAGGAACTTTCTGCAGCACTGATACGCTCTGTGTGCCTTCCGTAGTCTTTGTTTCTGAAATAATACTCTATTTCTGGGCTGGCAAGATAAATTTGGAGGTCTAAGGGCCTACCTGGCAAGTGTAGGGACCTGAGTTCAATCCCCGATACCACCTGCCATGGCAGCCCCGCCCCTGGGCGAGCTTAGCTGGTTACGGAGACTGGGCATGGTGGGGTACACCTGTCAACCCGGTGCAGGGGAGGTTGAGACAGGAGGAGCATGGTGTCTGAGATATGTAGGGCTACACTGTACCAAATAATTAAAAAGATGTAGATATATCCTATTTCTACTTAGTAAGTCCAGACAGATCTTTAAGATCATCCTCTTTCTCTTATCTTTTCTCAAACTATATCATTTATGCATTTTTCTAAGTATATTTAAGTTCTTCATAGCGCCTGCTATTTTCTTGAAATCTTACTTTTATGATTTGCTTCTATTTTGTAGGCATATTTTTCTGGTTTCTCCTATTTTTCTGGTCTGATAAGGATGTTGCCTCGGTCCTTATGTTTCTTTCCTTATGATAATTTCACATGGGATCTTGTCACCATCCATTACTGCTGCTTATTTTAAATGATCCACTTTTCCCTGTGGTAGACAGGGGAGACAGACCAGGGCCCAATTTGGGGGTTCCAGATCCCCTTTTAATTTCAAAGGACCTATCACCTGCTTATTAGCTTTTACTTTACTCTTTATTTTTACTTTCCTTTTCTCAAATAAGACATATTTTCAGCGACCAACGATTAGCAGAGAACATGCAGGCATATTTTCAAAAATGAAGACCCCGGAAAGGCAAAGAAGTCAAGAATTCTTAGGTTCTGTTTTCTGAAGGACCCTTGACTGTTGTTTTTGAGAAGCATTCTAAAACATACGTGACCGACTTCTTCACGTCTGTAGACGCTCATCTTCTTTCTCCTTTTCTTCTTCTCTTCTTGCACTTCTTTTGCTTGGCCTAACTAGTCTTCCTTAATTGTTTTGTTTTTGTTTCTCAGGTTTTAGTACCGGGAATTGAACTCAGGACCTCGTCCTTGCCTGGCAGGTGCCTGTGCCAGGGAGCAATCTCCCCAGCTGGCCTAAGTAATTTTGATTCTACTTAGGGAAGTTGCTCCTCTTTGGGGGAATTATCTTGTGAGGGAGACGGGGTGGCCGGCACGGAGAGCACACGGTGTCCCCACCTGCCTGGCTGTCCCCATCTCACCCGTGACCCCTCACGTGCTGCATCACTCCCGGATGTGGCTCATTGCCTTGGATTTTGCCCGCTGAGATGCCCAGTATCTTTTGCCTCTTTGGGAAGGATTGGCAGGGGTTTTGTTTGTTTGTTCTGCCGGCTCAGACTGCCTTAAGGGTGGGTGGGTGTGGGGACCGAACTGCCGTCCCCTGTGCTAGACTGAGATTGCCTGTGCAGGCACTTAAACCACTGAGCGAGCCTGAAAGCCCCCCTCTTTTACCCTTTTGGGGTTGCTGTTGAGTTGATCCAAAGCCACCCCTACTTTTCCATCTGCTTCCTCTTTTCTGTGCCAGTCTGGTTGACAGCGCTCCGTCGGAGCACTTGCTGTGGATATATTTTCACTTCATTTTGCTGTAGGCAGGCTTTTCACTTTTGCTGTCCTAGTTATTTGGGCTTATTTGGTGAAGGAGAGGGGCTCAAGAGATTTAAAAGCTATGTCACCACCACTGCCACCTCCCAAAGTCTTCCCAGTACCACTTTAAGTAACGTCAGGAGTAATTCTGGGAATATAATAATTAATTTTTAAACTAACACAAAAGCACCGACAGGTGCCACAGTATGGATTAACTTTCCCCAGAAAAAGCACGTAAAACAAAACAAGGTTAACATGCCAGAAGGGCTCACTTTATGGTTTCTGATATATGAAGGTACAAAGCAACGTGCCCTGGGACAAGTCAGAACTGATGATTTAGGCAACAGGGACCGCTAATAAGAAAGGGGCATGAGAAACTTCTGGGGGCATGAAGACAATATTCTGTAACCAAGTGCCTGCTTAGGCAGCGTGCAGCAGTTGGGGTTCGATCCCTGGTGTGCTGTGCCGGCCCCACCCGTGGGGCACACTGAGAAGACAATTGAGACCAGACGTGGTGGCATGCACCTGCAATCCCAGTGCTTGGGAGGCTGAAAACAGGAGGATCGCTATGAGTCTGAGCTATATGGTGAGACCCTGTATACCCGGTAGACTTCGTCCTAAACTCAGAAAGAAAAAAAAAAAAAATTTATTACCTGGGCTGGCCAGATAGTTCAGCAGACTAAAGCAACTGCTTAGACAGACACAAGGACTGCGGTTCAACCCCTAGTGTGCTGTGCCAGCCCCACCCCCAGGGTGTGCTGAAAGGGAGACGGAGGCTGGGCGTGGCGGCACATACCTATAATGCCAGTGCTTGGGAGGCTGGAAAGGAGGAGGATCAAAGCAAGTTCAATCTGCGTAGTGAGAAAGGAAGGAAGAAAGAAAGGAAGGAAGAAAGAGAGAAAGAAAGAAAGAAAGAATTATTTAACCTAACCTTGTTGTAGGGGAAAAAAATTTGATCCAATTTGTTTTGCAACAAGAATTATGGAACGGATTGAACTCGTGAACCAAGATACTACTGTATAAAAACTTTAGCCACATGTTTAATATTTGTGCATTGTACAGCATGTGAGTTATACTTCTGTGTGGAGTAATAATTAAAACTTAATTATTTTTCAAAAAGCAATTCCTCTAAACACCCCCAAAGGAATGTTTCAAAGCCCATTCTATTTTCGCCTAGCTTAGCATGTTGTTACCTGGAAGGCACGGGGTCCCTGCCTACCATGGAGGTTATGTCCCAGATAGTCCAGAGATAAGTGAAAACCAGGGAAGGAGTGCTATTATATTTATTTTAGTATTTATATATATTTTAAGGCTTTATAACCCCTTCCCACACTCTTATAAACCTTCCCTACACTTTCAAAAACACTAATATTCTTAACCACTTCTAGATAAATATTCTAACCATATATATGCTATATATATATATATATATATATATATATATATATATATATATATATATATATATATATATATATATATATATATATATAGCACAGTACTGCAAATTCCTGTGATTTAGTGAAAAATTCACAATAATTGAGATTAATATTTTTGGAAAACCCACAAAACAGTGAGTCCATGAAAGTCAAACCACCAAATAGCAAAGGACTGCTGTACCAAGAACACAATACACATTAGTTACATGAATGAAACACAAACCGCCCCCTGCAGCCAGGAATGGCCTCCCTCCCCATTTCCATGTGTCAGCATCTTTTGTACAATTCCTCTCCCACCCCCCCCTTCCATTTGACAGCATGTGGGTGACCTCAGGAAGCCACAGACGTTTATTTGGTTCAGTTGAATGTAGAGAATTTGGACCACAGACCCACTGTTTTCAGTACCACTTTCAGCACAGGAGGCCACGAAGCCATTCCTAACACCATGCTGACTTTCAAGGGTTGGGGCGTAACAAAGCAGTGCTTGGCCTATCTAGGGCAATATCGTCTGCTCTTAGGGTCCAACCCGAGACTTAACAACTGAATAACAGGGAATAACCACTGTTCCCAAGAGACCCTGATCAATAAAGCATACCCCCTCCTGGAACCAGCATGATAATTGGGAAAGAAGTGCTGAGTAAGAGGAACTTGAGCATCAGGAACATTTGCAGGGTACTAGGGACGGAAAGAAACACCAGGAGAGAAACACTTCATTGTTCAGCACCCCAAAGACATGCAATTCTGGCATCAGAAGGATTTCTCTCTCTCTCTCTCTCTCTCTCTCTCTCTCTCTCTCTCTCTCTCTCTCTCTCTCTCTTTCTCTCTCTTTCTTTCTGGCTGGCTGGCTCGTGCTGCCTTAAGGGTGGATCTGGAGATCAAACAGCCATCCCCTGTGTCTGACTGGAATCGCCCATACAGGCACTTAAACTACTGAGCTAACCCAAAAGCCCCACAGTTCTGGAACCAATAGAAGACAATATCTATGACATGGTGTTCAAACAATGACAGTCTTGGGTAGTAGCTGGAACATAAGCCAGGCCCTATCAACTATAACCTCCTCCCACCCCGTCTAACTAAACCAGGTCACCTGACCGGAAGACACTGTGGAAATTTAAAGATTCTGAACACATAGGAGAAGATTAGTGTTACTTCCTACAAACAGTAGTCAACACAGAGAACTTACTAAATCAAGGTAAGCTATTAGCTGGGATGATAACCTATAAGTTCATAGTAAGGTAGTGTAAAATAAGGCCCTCAAGGGAAGTTGTTTGGTTTCTGTCAACATCCTTTTGATGTCAGCATTCGCCACAACCTTGAAGCTGCTGTGAGAGCATATTTTGAGCTGAATGTAACAGATGTGTGACTCTGGATCCTATGTCTCACGCTCAGTAATATTCCATGGGTACAGTGATATGAGAACCCTCACGCGAAGAGGAAAGTATGGGTTAACGTTATTCCTCCCATCAGCTCCCAGAGCCTTATAACAAAGCTCCAAAAGGCAGCTTCCTCCTTCCACCATTTGCTCTGAACACTGAAATCTTCAACATGGGGATAATAGAGGAACAGCTACAGTCCAAAGCTATGGCGTCTTTTGGAGAATTTTATTTTTCTTTTTCATGGTTCAAATGGGTAGTCACTTGGAAAAAGGAGCAAACAGATCAAGATTCTAAATCATTCTGAGCACGATACTGCAATTAATTTACTGTCACAAGCCACCAAAATATTTATAGCTATTTTTCCAGAGCTTAATACAGATACAAAGTAGCTTTTACAAATAGCAATTAAATACATCACCGATGTTAATTATAATAATTTGCATTAATAGGGAGGAAGCAATTTGAGATTTCCTTGCCAAAGATCTGGGATTGCTAACTGTGCTGCCTACTTTAGGTGAAAAGTATCTCTTTACTATGTACCAGGAGGGTCAAGTAGCTGACATGAATTTTAGCAGTGCAGTTAGTTATTATTTTTACTTTGGGAAGAGATGTTATAAATTGAACCCAAAGCTGTGTATATGCTGACAACGTGCTTTCCACTGATCTAAGCCCCCACTACTGGACTTTGTTGTATTTTTTACTTTATTTATTTTTGCACTTCTCATGAGATCAGTCACAAAGATGTAGGATCCTCCTGAGCTCATGAAAGCTGCTTGGCTTACGCAAAGAGAGAAAGGCCTTGTATTCTAATCTTGATTCTTATACTATCTAAGCATGAAGCTGGACTAAGAACTTCACCGATCCTCTATCTGTTAGATGGAGATAGTAACAATTATTACAGCTTCCTGTGGACATTTTCTGAGGTAATTTCCAACTCTGTATAACCCTTTGATTCCAACATTCTGCCCCTCAGAAGGAATATCAGCCATCTTGAAAGGGAGGCCACAAAGGATGCTGGGTAAGCTTCTTACAACAAATGTGTCCCTTTATTGGGAAAGCATTTCAAAGCCATCTTCCTGTACAGAGACAGTGTTCTGGGCTGGAAAGAATAGTTCTTTCCTAATTGAAACAATGGAGTTAATTAGTGGGAAAAAATGCAATTCCCCAAATTAAGTTCTGGCAGGGACATTTTGATTCAGGGTTGCCAAGAAATCCTTAGTGGCCTCAGAAAGGCAAAGCAAAAATGTACCTTGGAAAAGCTCCACAGAGAAGGGACAATGGAGGTATTCTCTCAGAACAGCAAACCACACACTAGAGAGTTAAGAAAATAATTACCAAAAGTGTGCTTGAATGTATAATTTATCATGAAAATAATCTTCGCTAAAATATAAATCACCCAAAAATAATTATTGAGGCCGAACATGCCACCCTCATGCCACCTTAGGCTCCCAGCAGGCTCTCACAGGAAGTCTTGAAAGCGAGTACAGCTTCCCTGCCCTTCATTGACGAAGGTGTCTTGTTTTAAAGGAATGAAAAGATGGAGATAGACATGTTTTGTGGCCCTCGAGGACATGTAACAGCCCTCAAGGAAGTCCGCAGACAGTGACTTCCGTAATTAACACTGATGGGTTCCCCAGTGTGTCAGGCGCTGTACTCAACAAGAGACACAAGAAAAGCTCCTGTGTTCTACGACGCAACCATTTAAGGAAACACCATCACTAGGCAAGGAATGTCGTTACAACAAGTAGAAGCTCACGCTCTACAGACTGAGAGCCAAAGCCTTCTTTGGCCTTTGCCCCAGCAGAAAGGAGGCCTTTCTTCTCTCCTGGATCTTGCAGTTTTCCAGGAGGAAAGAAGGAAGAAAGAGCAACAGTGTCTCTTACAGTGGCATATATAAGGGCTCAATCACCAGCAGATTTCAGAAGATCCTCTGATAACGTCATCGTCTCAATTTCGTGGACAGTGTCTTTATTTGTGCATTTTCTGCATGCTCATTCCACCAGGGACCAAATTCTGACTCATGAGTCACAGACCTAAAAGCATTTGATGCCATTTAAGTCAGCTAGCTGACGCTACTTGGCCTTTGTCATGTACCAGAAAAGCAGTCCAGTGTAGAACTGTGTGGAAGGTCCACAGACAGAATCTGGCCAAAAGGGACCCGGCAAGATGGCTCAGTGGTCTAAAGTGCCTGCTTAGGAAAGCTTGGGTGGCTGCAGGAACTGCGGTTCAAAACCTGGCACCACATGCTGTGCCAGCCCTGCCCTCAGGGCAGGCTGAGCCGGCCATAAAAATAAATAAATAAAACAAAAGTTCTGAAACAAGAAATAAAATAAAATTAAAATTGTTTCAAAAAAAAAAAAGAATCTGGCCAAGAGGCCGGGAGGACCCCCGCTCACTGGGTCCTCTACAGCCGTATGTCTTTTTGAAATAGATTTCAAAGAATTTGCACAGACATGACCAAATGTGTCAAAAATCATGGAGCTTGATAGATTTCATGCCATTTATTAGGAATAATGTTGGGCCTAACTTCATCAAGCAAAAGTCACCTTTGTTTAATTCATGAAGGCCAAGGCTGTTCACTGTAGCATTTAGTGAAGACCTACTGCATATCAGGCTCTGTTAGGCATTGGGAATAGGAATAAGATAATGTTGCTATGCTCAGATCATTCCCAATCTAGCAGACATAGACCCAGGAACCAGTGGCCAAAATGCCCTTGTTAAACCTATTTTTTTTTTTTAAGAGTAACAGAGGAATAGATATGCAGTCCTCTAAGTACCCTAATAAGAAGGAACTTGTAAAGTCTACTGGTGTCTGTATGGAAAAAGTCAAAGAAAGCTATGGGGAAGAGGAAGGAAATTTTCTTTCTTATTAAATTATTTAATCAAGTGATCTATCAATCATTTGTGCTTAGGGCATGGGCCTAAAAGAATCTTTGCATAGTCGTTTACACCGTGCATGATATTTCTAAGGAAAGTTCCTGTTCTAAGATTACAACAGAGGTAGCTCAGTCCTGATTGCCTATTCAACAGTCAAAACCGTGAGGTAGAGAGAAAAATGAGCTGGCGTTTGAGAACTGAAGCACTCAAGCCTGAATGCTGCCACCTCTTGAATTTTGCCGCAGAGGAGCTCGGCCTGAGCCGGGAGAGCAGGCTGGCAAGGCCGCAGCAGACTCCCGGGAGATAAACGCTCCCTGCCACCCAGAGCTTGAAGTTACTTAAATAATTAACAGGCTCTAGAGATGTAACGCCCCAAATGGCCTTGGGATCGGGAAAGACAGTAACACCTTTGGAGATCTTTAGCAAATAAACTGAAAACCCGGCTGCGTGCATTTTCTCTCTGCCGTAATTAGCAGCAGATGGACGACTTTTACAGAAGCACCTGTCAGCAGGAAGAGTCCATTTACAGTTCCTAGTTTCTAGAAGGAGCCAGATTAAAATAGAACAGCGCTGTGGGCCTCCGATACTTAAGGGTCCCAGATGCAAGGGGCTCTGCCCCAGCTGGTGGCGCTGGCTCGCCGGTGGGGCGGAAGGCAGAATAAGACAGAATATTATTTCTCAGAAAGTCTGGGTAGCCCATCACCTCCACACACTCGGAGGGCAGGCTAGGAGAGCGCCTGGGCTGAAATGTTCCATTTTACTAAGGTTTTTATCCAATTGGAAAACACAAATAGAGCTCTCAGGGTGCAATTAGCATCGGCGACTCTTAATACCCACTTTCCAAATTTGACCTTAATGGGCACTCATTAAAATGGGTTCTGGCTTCCTCGCCACGTTAGCAGAAAAATGGAAAAGGACATCTATCACTGTCAACTCCGTTTTCTGGGTAATCATTCCTGGAAGAGCGGGACCCGCGCGTGCGCCTGAGGTAGAGAGGTAGCTAAGGAGGAACTGCGGAGAGCGACGCCAGAGCCTGCGCTGGAGTTTCCCCGAGGATTGCTGGGGCCTTGCAGGGGCTGAGGGTCAGAGGGCTGGCCTGACACCCTCGAGGGACATCATGGCTGCATCCTGCTCCCTGCTGGTCTTGGTGTGGCCTGGGGAAAGCCACTACAGGTGTCTGAGTTTTTAATCTACCAAGCAAGGCCAGCTGCGTCCATCTTGAGGACCTACCGGAAGGGCGCATGCAAAGGTGTTGGGGAGAGCCAAGTGCATGCCGCATGATCGCCAACTCGCCTTTATAAAGAACGAGAGTAGCAGTGGCAAAAAAAGAAAAAAAAAAGAGAGAGATAGAAGAGAAAGCAGTCGGAAGTGTTGGGAAGGGCCCTCGGAAGAGATGGAGTCGCGCGGAGCCTGTCTGGCTTTCTATGCTCAATTTTTGGTTTTTGGTTTTTTTTTTAGAATTTTTTTTTACTTTATTATTTTTTTCTTGTTTCAGAACTTTTGTTTATTTTTATGGCCGGCTCAGCCTGCCCTAAGGACAGGGCTGGCGCAGCATGTGGTGCTGGGGATTGAACCGTGGTCCCTGCAGCCGCCTAAGCTTTCCTAAGCAGGCACTTTAGACCACTGAACCATCCTGTCTATGCTCAATTTTTATGGAGCATATTTAGGGTGCCTTCCGTGTACCAGCTTCAGGTGAGCAGTGAGGGGAGGTGCCTCCGGGCTGAACCCTTCAGGAAGCGTTTCCTCCTGATCTCGGGGAGAGCAGACGCCACAGCCAGGGCCCGGAAGGCGAGCACTGCGCTGGCAGGCAGGAAGGCAGGCAGGCAGGCAGGCCGAAGCCTCAAGCAGCGCAGCTCCACGCTGGCGCCTGTCCTCCTCTGTCACTTCATTTCCCAGCCCACTCCAGCTCTACCATTTTATGACTTCCCCAGAGCCAGTGGCATCGATCGCAGCTGCTTTAGGAGACAGGTCTAAGGACAAGAGGTAAATCCCGAAACTGGAAGACAGGTAAAGCTGCCGCCTTTGTTTGAAATACAAACAAGTTTTAAAAATGTATTCAGTACTTTGTATTCTGGAAGCGTGAATTGCTTTTGAAGCCTGTCAGTATTCTTGATATTTTTCAATGAAGCCTAATTTTCTCCAATTTTTTTTTTAAAAGACACTATTTAAAGCAGACACTGCTGAAGGAGCTGCCTAGCAGAATCCTCCCCTGGTCTATAGACTGCCTAATTCTTTTGTCAATAAAAAGATTAGGTCCACAAGGACAGGAGCACTCCCCCTGGTATTTGAAAGAAGCGAACGCTAGGTAAACCAAAGCCAAAACAAATGGCACCGTGGTTGGTCAAGCAAATGAGCAGGAAGGCTGAGGAGATGTAAGTGCCCCTGAAAACCTGGGAGGGAGGGGTTTCACCTCCAGTTTAATTTGGATGATTGAAGAGCCAGCCGTGTGCTCTAAGTCTGCAGCCTGGCCCCCGCCGCATGTGCGTTTGTTTGAGGTCCCACCCGGTCTGCTTCCTCTGGAGGTTGCATCCTCCATCCCTGGGCTCCTGCCGTGCGTCAGGCCCTGTGCTGGGTGTCCGCAGGAGGTGCCCTGAGTTTGATCTTAAGAAATCACGGAGAACATACACGCAGCTCCAGTGATACACAGGAGGAAGCCGGGCTCGCACGAGCCCAGCGACTTCTCCAGAACCCAAAGTCGGGATCTAACCTTGGCTGCCTTGTTTCTCAGTCCAGGGCTTTCCTCCATCACAACGTGAGTGATTCTAGCAGAGCCTTCTTAGCTGCCAGCTTTCAGCAGCTAAGCCATTTCTCTTTTTGTTTGTTGGCTTGTTATTTATTTTATTTTTATATATTATGGCTGGCTCAGCCTGCCCTAGAGGCAGGGCTGGTGCAGCATGTGGTGCTGGGGATCGAACTGAGGTCCATCGGGTTGCCTAAGCTTGCCTAAGCAGGCGCTTTAGGCCGCTGAGCCACCTCGCTGGACCTGAGCCATTTCTTGTATCTGTGGGTGTGCAGTGGCTTTTTGTGACTCTCAAGGTTTCTAAAGGTATTTTTGTGTGGCGCTCCGCCATTTTAGCAGAGTTACTCGGCAGGCTCTGGTTACGGGACGCTAGACAGATCACTACAACATCCTCCAAGACTTCATACTAAAGGCATTGTCTACAAAGAGCTCATGAGTGAAGGAAGAAGCAGAGAAACACTGTCCAGGAGGTCACTCGGGCACCTGGAAGTTGAGTCCTGATGTGAGACCGCTTAAGAAGACTCAGGATGCAGGGACCTCTGACAGCTGGTGCCCGAGGGCCCTTGCAGTGGCATGTTGGCTTCTGGCCCCTCTAAGGCTGACCAGCACAGAACAGAAGGGACCACACGCCCCACACACCGCTGATCTCCCCTGAGCTCCCGTCTGCCTGGCATCCGTGCCTAGGATCCTTCTTCCCAGCTCCTTGGGAGGCAGACCGCGGCCTCACAAAGGCATCTTTTTCTCTCTTCTGTAATAATGTCTGCGCCTGACATGTTATGCTTATTCCAACTGAATGACAGCTCCAGCTCCAGTTTACAGAAAAGTGACGCTGACGGCGGACTAGCTATCTCTGTCTCTGGAATGGCAGTGTCTCCTCAGTGGCTCTCAACCTTTCTAATGCCGTGACCCCGCCATACAGTTCCTCACGTTGCGGCGACCCCAAACTAAAAAATAATTTTGGTGGCTACTTCAAAACTATAATTTTTCTACAGTTATGATTCAGAAGAGCTTTAGGCGACCCCTGTGTTTTGGTCACCACCGGGGTCGCGACACACAGGCTGAGAACCACTGGTTTAAGTGGGGCCACACTGTCTGCCGTCCTCATTCCCCCTGGGGTACTCGTATTGTCATGGAGAGAAAGAGGGCAGTGGGGTTTACTTAGGATCTACCACGGGTCAGGAATCCTGCGTGCCTTTATCACTTCCTCCAGGGACAGAGGTTACTGCACCCCATTTTATTTTATGACTATTGTTTATTGGTACAGGTTCTCATTACACAGCTCAAACTCATAGTCATCCTCCTGTCTCAGCCTCCCCAGTGCTGGGACCACAGGAATGCACTGCCACCAGGCCCAGTTTCAGGGGCACCATGGTGCGTCTGGGGTTCCAGGGCCGGCATGGCAGGTGGTACCAGGGATCGAACTCAGGTCCTTGTGCTTACCAGGCAGGTGCTTAGACTGCGGCGCTATCTCTCCAGCCTATACTCATTTTAAACATGGGAAGACTGCAACTGGGAAAGGTGACCTCACTGGGCCACAGTCCCTGGTATGTGAGCAGTGTGTGGAGTTCAAACCGAGGCCAAGCAGTACAGTGGAAGCTTCTTCCAAATCAACCCTACACACACACACACACACACACACACACACACACACACACAAAGGCCAGAAGAGAAGCCAAATTCATTAAGAAGGAATTGAGGGTGGCAGAAGTGAGAAGGGGGAAGAACTGCCCAGTGTGCCCTGGGTCAGAGGCAGCAAATCCAGAATGTGCGAAATAGTCTAGGTTTCTCCGCTACCAGCTCTGCACCTGGGAAGGCAGCTTTGCCTCTCCTTCCCTTACACTTAGCACAGGGGAAGGGCAGAGTCCCTCTCCGTTGCCCTCACCGCCTGCCGCTGGAGAAACCCCCCTTTGTCCAGAGAAAGAAGTAGACGGCAGGCTGCCCTGGGCTGGGTACTTACTGCTACGTTGCTGTTTCCCTGAAAAAGTGTGCACACGTCTTCCTGTCGAGCTGGCCTCTCTGGCACTCACCAGCACAGCCCCACCCCTGGAGGAGAGTGTCTTAGCTACTCTTCTCGAGTTGCTGGGACAAATACCTGCCGCTCAAATTTAGGAAAGGAAAGGCTTATTTAGCTCACAGTTACTGGAGGTTTCAGTCCATATTCAGCTGGCTCCAAGGCAGAGTGACACATGGCAGAGAGCGACCTTTCATGGTGGTAAGAGCAAGAGCCAGGGGAGAGGTAGCAGCCTCTCAAGCAGCTAACTTCTCTTCCTTCCTTACATTGAAATGCAAATCATGTGTCCCAGGGGAGGTGCAGCACCCACAACCACAATAATCACAAATCCTAGAAGCCACCCCATGCCTGCATGAGGCTTTGGGGGAACATCTAGACACAAACCATAACAGGAGGAGCTAGGAGGAACCAGAGGCCGCGGAGCCTGAAGACGGGCTGTAGGTACAAGCCCATGTGCCAGATGGAAGGCGTGAAGGTGCCAGGGGTCCCAGCTGAGCTGCTGTCACCCCTGGCCTGGCCAGCATTGGGGGCTCCTAGCGAGGGTCAGAATCACTGCCCGGATCTCTATTAGGATGTCATCATCTTCAGGTTACGAAATCTCTTGTCTCCTGTGACACAGGACCTCTTCAGCCCCTTGTTTTTCCCCTAGCAGAAGTCCGGTTTGTCTCCCCGCAGTGAGGGGTGACCGAGTTTGGCAGTACTTAGAACACCGAACCCCTGGACTCTCCAGCGCCCTGCGCTTTAGGAGGGTACAGGGGCGACTCGCCACTCATCTTGTCTGAAATGCCATGGTACTGTGTCTGCCACAACGGTTTTAGCCAACTCAGACTTCGGCGTTGGAAATTTTCCACTCAGCCTCCAGAAAGCAAAAAGAAAAGCTAAGGTCTGGAGAAGCTGGCCTGCCCCCTCCTGCAGGTCTCCTCTGAAGCAAACTGAGATGAGGCGGTTGTACTGGGTCCCGGGCGCTCTGCCAACAGGAGCGGAAGGCGGGAGCTGTCTGCCTGCAGAGGCAGCCTGCTCCCGTGGGCTCGCCCCACCACCGGGGCTCCCACCAGGCCTCCTCCGGACCCCCGCAGCTCCAGGGGCTGCTCTGTTCCTCCACTGGCTCCCCTTCCGGTGCCCAAACGGTGTCCTCACACTGCCACCAGTGCTGATTATTTCTCCATAAAACATGAGGTTCTCGGGGAGGGTGGTGGAGAGGCAGCACGGGGGAGGCGGGGAGGCGGTGAAAGGGAACATAAATAGTTAATTTGATGATGATTTAGAATGACTGTGGTTGCTGTTTAAGATTAAAAAGCTGTGGCAAGTTCAGAAAATAGTAAAATAAGGCCGCATGCAGGCATTTCATTTAGATTTAATAAGACTGATTATTAAGAGCATATTTCATGACCATTAAGAATTCTGACAGTCTCCCATCCACCAACTTTAATGTGCGCCACAAAAATTAAAATACTTATTTATACAACTAAAGCGCTAATAAGTTCATTTTGAGAGACTCTCTCAACTTGCCCAAGTCCTAACTTTTTACAAAGGAAAAGACTCGGAGACAGCAGGATCTGGAAGCCGGAGGGAGGCTCAGGAGACACCGTCAGCTGGGTCCCTGCCCTTGCCTGGAAACAGTCCTGCTTGCTGTTCTGTCCCCTGAAGACACGTCTGTGCACACACACACACACACACATACTCAAACTCAACAAACTCAACATACACATACACATACTCAAACTGCCCTTCAGCTGACCCCTCCTTTCCTCGATTTCCTCTGTCCACTCAGGGCCACAGCACAGTCCTGCATCTCCCCAGTCCACCCCTTCCATCCTGCCCACTCTTGAGCTCCTGGGCGGAAGCAAGAAGAGCTGAAGGCTCTCTATTGGGCACAGCTGCAGGAGAAACCACCTCCCCACACGCCAACTCGTGGCTCTTGACAAGAGCACCAGCCTACTCCCCAGCATTGTTCCATGAGCAAGTGCAAGCCCTGGCCCTAGAAGCTACTACACGTGCCCAAGCCCCTCTCTGGTACTAGCACATGGCCAGCCTGCGGCCCACAACCCACTCAGCCTGCTGGCTTCCTTAACTCAGTTCCAGGTTGCCTGTCCAACCCAAACTCCTGTTCCTGCTTCTTTGACAGAGGCCCTAGGTTTGTCACCTCTCTTCTCCAGGGGTCTGTTCCTTGCACCCTTGTACCCCCAGGAACTAGCTAAGGCCAGCAAGACAGGGGTAGGTGATACCCATCTATATAGCCAGAGACCAGGTGGAGGGACGCTAATAACTAAGCTCATCTAACCCAGAATTAGGGGGACAGTCCTGCCCTACACTTCCTGCAAGATTTAAGTAAGTTCTTGAACCTCTCTGAAACTCAGATTTTCCTCCAACAAATAATAGAGCCTCGCTCACAGGCCGCTTCAAAATTAAACAAGATGAAGTCAATAAAACAACTTAGCACAGGGCCTTCTAATTCCCAGAAAACCCTCAGTAAGTGGCACCTACTAGGCCTATGAATATGTATCAGGGAATAATTCCAGTATCTGGCCTGCTGCGTTCTGGGTCAAGCTGTCCTTTGCAGAGCCGTATTCCGGATTCAAATCCATTTCCCCAGCCCCAGCCTCATCTCCCTCCAGCTGCCACCACCGCAGTGCTAACAAGGACCCAGCATGCTTTGCACCTTGGGTTCACCCGAGGTCATTTCGCAAGAGGTCTCTTTCCCTCTAGCGCTTCCTGTCCCTCTCTGTAAACCCCGGGCCTCCTGATCTGCTCAAACATCTTATTCCTCCTGTAGGATCTCACAGAGTAGCAGCTCAAGACCCTTGAGGTGACCTCATAGCCCCAGCCCCCAGCCCTGTCTGTCACATCTGCTGCTGCTGCTGCTGTCCTCGCTGGGTTAAATGGTGCACCCACACACACACACTGCACACACTTGGGTCTGTCTTGCTCCCCAAACGGAGATGTGCAACTTGGTCTGCAGAAGACTCTGCTGACAGTAGGCTCTGGAGAGGAGGTTATCCTGGATTAGGCATGCACAGGTGTCCGCATCAGGGAGCGGTAGGGCGACCTCGAGGCTCACACGGGTGGGGAGATGGCCGCGTGAGGACAGGCGCACACACTCACACAGAGTGACAGTGCACAGCCCCGGGCCAAGCGAGCTCCAGACCCACAAAGGCTGTAAGAAGCAAGGCGCCTTCTGCCCAGCACCTTGAATGACAGCTCAGCCCTGCCGAGGCTGGGACTCTGGGCTTGTGGACTGCACCACGGTGGCAGAACAGATTCTGGTTGTTTCGAGCCCCCTGGGTTAGGCTAATTTGTTGTAGCAGTTCTGGAAACTAACACAATAGCTTGGCTGCAGGTCGGGTGCCGCGGTTACATGCCGCGGGGCACCGAGTCCTCCAGGTCACAGATGCCTGGAGAGCAGATGAGTGGGCGGGGGCTCGGAGGCGGGGCCGGGGTCAGCAACCTGCGCTGGGGGCGGGGCAATGGCTCAAACAAAGGTCCAGGAAGCGCAGCTGGTACCTGCGGCACTTAGAAGTGCGAGCCTGTTCCAATTCCGCCAATGTCAGGGGAACAGAAGACAGCAGCCAGGGTCACCTCTGGGCCCCAGGCCCCCGGGGGCTTCGCTCTGGTTTTTGTAAGTGTGGGCACATGGCACATGACTTCACCTCTTCAAAGTTGGTTTCTCAGGGCCACGGAGATAGTTCTGTGGTCTAAGCGCCTGCCTGGCAAGCACAAGGACTGGGGTTCAATTCCCAGTACATGTCATGCCAGACCCAAGCCAAGCCAGCCACCAAAACCGGGCGTAGTGGCACATGCCTGTAGCCCAATGCTGGGGAGGCTGAGACAGGAGGATCACTGGGAGTCTGAGCTGTGTAGCAAGACCCTGTACCCAATAGATAAATACTGTCATTTAAAAAGCTGCTTTCTCGCTATGAAATGGGTCCTGTGTGGGTACCAATATGTACAGAACAAGAAATTATTTGTATTTTATTAATATTTTTAGGGATAGAAAGTTCTACACATTTCTGTACTCCTTTTTTGTTGCTCCTCCCAAAGAAAACTAAAGAGGGCAGTGATTGGCGGGCAACAGGCGGGCTTTGTGGAGCTGGGGGCGGTGGGTGGGTACAAAGAAGCAGGAAGGACCTGGGGGAGGGGACGGAAGAATGTTTCGGGTACAGTGGGGACCTGAGCCAATTCCCAGTGACAACTGACTGTGGATGGATCACTGGTCCATCCTAACAAAAAATGCAAAATGCAGAACAGTTCACTTTTTTTTTCCTTTTTTTTTAAATTTTTTAATTTTATTTATTTATTTATTTTTCTTGTTTCAGAACCTTTGTTTAGTCACTAATTTTTATGGCCGGCTCAGCCTGCTCCGAGGGCAGGGCTGGCGCAGCATGTGGCGCCGGGGAACGAACCGTGGTCCCTGAAGCCGCCCAAGCTTTCCCAAGCAGGCGCTTTAGACCACTGAGCCATCCCACCAGGCCCCATAGTTCACTTTTTAAAAAGCAAGAAAATAGTAATACTATATTAGGTATTAAAAGGTCTCTGCAGATCTCACATGGGGTGATGACTCATCAAGCCATCAAGTCCCGGGCCGGTGGGCAGTGCCAGGTCTCTAACCAGCAACTCATTCAAGTTCTCTTTGGTGGAGATGGGGACAGAGCCTCGGGTGGGGGAAGGAAGTTGCCCAGGTCCCTGAGAGCATCCTTTAGGAACCTCACTGAGTTAGAGACCCACAGGTGTCCTGGCCCCTGGCCCTGACCTCTCCCTATTTCATCAGACTATAGTGGTGCTGGGAGTCCTGTATAGGGCTCCCCTCCTTTAGGATAGAGGAGGGAACCCGTGCCTGGCACATTTAAAGCTGTGTCTTCCCATCCAGGAGCAGGAATAGCTTTCCATTTTCTAAAATGCTCTAGGATCTCTTTTTTCAGAGTACTATAGTTTTCCCTGAAAAGGTCTTCTACTTCTTTAGACAGGTTAATTCCCAAATATTTCATTTTCTTCGGTGCGATTATAAATAGTATTGTTTCTTTAATTTCTCTCTCAGTGTGTTTGTTATCTGTGTAGAGGAATGCTATTGACTTTTGTGTGCTGACTTTGTATTCTGCTATGCTACTGAATTTGTACATTCTAGTAGCTTCTTGGTGCAGTTTTTTGGGTCTTCCAAGTAGATTATCATGTAATCTGCAAATAATGAAAACTTAACTTCTTCTTTACCTATTCTTTTTATTTTTCTTTCTCTCTCCTGTCTAATGGCTGTAGCTAAAATATAAAGCTAAATTAGTATGCTGAGCTGTAAAAGGCTTAAATCAACAGCTTCCGACATTGCCAGTTTTGCCAGTAACCCACTGCAATTATGGGACGTTGGATTATGTATACAACTACTTTCTCTTAGTTCAATGAGAAGAATTTTTTTCTAATAATGATTAGAAAAATTATCATGTCCACACCCTGTGTTCCAAATAATGACTAGAAGGACAATAATATGCATTGTATCAAATACTGGAAATGTACTACTAATGTGTTTTAAAACTGTCACGTTTCATTTCTTATTAAATACAATAAGAAATAAAATAAAGTGATGTCAACATGGAAAATTAACATTGCCCATCTGTGTCCAAAGTTCTACTGAAGGCGGGAAGGAAAGATTCTAAGTCGTTTGGAAGCGCACTGACCATGCATCTGTCAGGGGCAGAGAACTGTTGTTCTCCTGTAATTAGTATCAAAGACCATCATGGGAAAATTAGTTGGATTTCAATTTTTGTAAAATGCCACCCTGCATGACCCCTATCTGGGCAGGCATGTGAATATAAGGTTATAGCAACATTTGAAAATATCTTTAGAAAGTGTTTTGCCACAGTTAAAGTGTGATCAAAACATGTCGTTTCAGGAGTCATAATATTTATCATTTTACTATTAATAATGTCATTTTTGTATAAAGTACCATACAAGAACTAATTCTATTCAGGACCGTAAAGATTTCCATGTAGGGGAAAAGGGTAAAATATTCAGACGCTATCAGAGAGAGAAAGGAGGAAGCGGTTGTGTCACTGACACAGAATCCAATTTCTTTTCTTTGCAGATATTTAAGGCAGCCGCGCCTTCCCAAAGACAGGGACAGAAATGGACAAGGAAAAGGAGCAATTTATTTATGAGCCATCTCTCCCTCAAGTCTGTAAATGAGATCTGCCCCCCGGAAGAACCGTGTTTCATGTCTCACGACCCTGTAAGTTAAGCCTAGTGGAATCTTCACAGGCTACTTAGGACAAAACCTTCTGAATTAGGGACCAGTCAAGAGGAACGTACAGATAGTATTCCCTGCAGTCTAATGTGACAGGCCTGAGCAGTGCCTTCATGGACAGGCCAAATTGCAGACAGAGGAAATGCCAGATCAAGGTGCATGTCAGCAGGGGGAAAAAATCAGACGCTCTGTGTCAGAGAACAGATCTTTTATTTTCTTTCCAGTGCTCAGGATCAAGTCCAGGGTCTTACCCATGCTAAACCTGCTGAACTCCTGAGGCCTGCACCTGCATTTACGGTAAAGGGATTCCTGGGCAGGTGCTCGAGAAGCTGGGCAGTGAAGAGGCCACAACCCTCAGTCTAGAGTCAGAGCCCCCAGTTTACAGCCACAGAATCAGCGAGGTATGTAGGTGCAGAGCACTGGCTTCAGCCCCAGGCCTCCGTCTCCTCTGCTCAGGAACGCCACAGATCCCCATCTCTGGGGACTCAGCAGAGCTAAGAGCTGTAGAAGAGCTCAATGCACAAGGCTCACTGTGATGGCAGTCCTGTGCACCCCATTATAATGTGGAGACAAGCTAGTGAGCGGGGTGGGGAACCCAGATCTGAGGCCTGCCTCCTGGTCTGGTCATCAAATACTCCATTCCCGGCTCATTTGTAAACCCAGAGTGATGCAAATAGCACAGAAATGGTTGGAACCCAGCCCAACTTTCAAGTCTGTCATGGAAAAACGACCTTCCCTCTAATCCCACCCAGAACCCTGGCAGGTTGACTTGTAACAGATGCAAGTTTGAGCCCAGGCTGGGCAATATAGGGATTTAGCCAAACTCAGTCTCAAAATAAAAAACAAGAAGATAAAAAAATAAAAATAAATTAAAAAAAAATTAAAAAAAACAAGAAGAATGGGAGGTGTGGCCCAATGTGAGGCCCTGGGTTCAGTCCCCAGTGCCTCAATCAATGGATCAATAAAAACTCGTTTAAGATAGAAGAACTACCTGTGTTCAAGACACAAATAAACTCCTCCAGCAAGGTTGGCATAAGAATGAGTAGCATGCTGGTTGTATGTGGGACGCCCCCTACATGTGAGACACTCAACAGAAGTTGTTTCCAGCTTCCCTTCTTCCCTTTCTTCAGACCTACCAAGAGGGGAAAATCTCCATTCTCAGGTAATACCTGAGATTTATTGTGCTCTTGAGCTCCCTGGAGCAGCACATGATATAGGTGAAATGCCCCCAAGTCTCTAAGCAATGCTCCGGTACTCTGCACGTGTTCCTTCAGAACCAACCTTTGGCATGGCAGGTGGCTTTATTTGTTTTGGCTAACGTCTTTTCTTTGGAACAGTTTATGCTTGGTGCCTCTCTGTGGGAGGCTACTTTCCTTCCACGCAGACTCAGAACAGCAGTGCCTTCCAGGCCTGTCCCCCAAGCCATCCAAATGCCATGCCCATGAAGACATTCAAGCTTTCTTCATAAGTGCGACCTTACACATTCAGAATTGCTTCAGTTTACCCATGACACTGACGAGACAGCTCCAACTTGAGAAGTCAATATTGCTGTAGCTTAAAATAGATCTTCCCATGTGCTCCAGAAAGCTTGGCTCCCCTCTGCTCACAGAGGAGACGCTCTGGGCAGTGGAGTCTCCTTCGCAAGCGATGGCAGGTGCTGGAGACGTTCCAGTGCAGTCCTTCCATCTTGCAGGGACCCGCATGACCAACCTCTATGTAAAGTCACAACTGAAGATGGCCCATGTGAAAAATGGAGCCTGGCAAGAGTTTCTTCTCTAGCTCTACAAATGACCTGCAAGCTTTATGCAAATCCTCATCTGTGCCATAGAAGATGGAAACCACAGGCTAGCAATGGTTGAGACGCCTAAGTCTTGAGTCTCTTATTGTAGAGGAACCCCTCATCTCTCTGGCTTCTAAGGAAGGCCACGCCCCACAGCCTGGGTGTCAGCACCTCCTGGACTGACCCTGTCTTCTCTTCCATGCCTTCTGGCCAGTCACAGCTGCAGCTGCCTCGCTCCAGCACAGGCCCATGCCTACTTTCCTGTGCCCTTCATGTATGCCTGCTTCCATGAGGGTCCCTCCAAGTCCTCAGCCCTCCAGCTCCCACTCAGCCTCTCAGTCAGCTCCAAAGTCACTTCCCTATCGTGGGAGCTTCCCCTGATCCCCGATCAAAACCTTCAGGACTGGGTCCTGTTCCTGCTAACACCTCTCAATGACTTGCCCTTTTATTTGGGATAAAGATGACAGCACGACCCGACTTATGAGGTTCCTTGGGTTCTGATCCATCCAGTCCCATCCTGCACAGGGAGAGATGTTCTCTCCAGAGTCCTGCCTCCCTGACCTTTCTCGGGCTAACAATGGGCACAGGGAAGCTGGCACCACCAGGACTTTGTGTAAAGGATAATCAAAGTATAGGGGGAGCATTTAAATTTTAAAATGCATTACAGTAAAAGACACATTGCCATTAATCTCTTCAAAGCATGCCCCCTGGCTTCCCATGCTCCCATCCCATTCCTGCTGGAACCTTCTGAAGCCATTCTGGAAGGGCTCCTTCACATCTTTTGGAGATATGGTAAAATAAATGCAGTAAATACAGCAGCTGGGTGCCTCGCATGGCATGGCAGGCTCCCTGGAACACCAGTGTCCTCACCCACCTCGCTCACCAGATCTGACATGGCGTGACCCTGGGCTTTTCCCCAAAGTCAAAAGGAGCCATGGCAGGTAAGTGCTTTGCCTTGATTCAGGACATTGAGGCAGCTACAGCAGCAGGACTAAAGAGAACTCATGAAAGAGTTGTTCCAGAACCGCTTCAGAAAGCATCAAGGAAGGTGGGAAGAGCGCCTGCAAAGCAAGGGGGAATATCTTGAGATGGAATAACAGGAAGATAACTCCTATCACAAGCAACCTGTAAATACCTACTCGCCCTGTTGTAGTAGCTGTGGATTTGCTGCTCTTTATACCTAAAGTCCTTTTCTACTGGTACCTTGTCTAAAACCTAATGAACTCCTATTTCTCCTTCCTTAAGATCTTAATCCAAGCACTGCTCCCTCAAGGAAGCCTTCTGAGCTCTCTGAGAAGGCCAAACATCTCCTGGGAAGACAGAGATGAGAGACAGAGAAAGAGAGAGACAGAGACAGAGACAGAGACAGAGACAGAGACAGAGACAGAGACAGAGACAGAGGTGACTGGCTCTATATCTGCCTTCATGCTAGCTAGAAATTCAAGCCTGCATCTTGTTATTGAGCAGTGGGTCCCAGGTATGTGACACAGGCCTGTCATAGGATGGGCCCTCCATCCATGTATGTTATGAGCCAGTGCCAAAAGAAACGATGAAAAGACCCAATGAAGGTACTTCATAGGGGCTGGGGAGATAGCTCAGTGGCACAAGTGCTTGTCTGGCAAGTGCAAGATCGTCAGTTCAAACCCTGGTCCCACAAAACAAAACAAACAAACAAAAGATTCAGTGAGATTGTGTCTCCAAGTGAGCACAGAACCCCAGAAGCATCTCAGCTTTATTTGGGGCTAGCGAACACGATCACATGCATAATCACTTTAGAAAAGGACGCCCACGTTCTCTATTGACTTCCACCTTTTCCCTATCACTAGGTTCACACAGCTGCTAACTGTTAACATTCTAAGCAGGGGAGGAGACAACAAACCGAGCCAGTAGGTGAAGCTGCTGTGGCCTCCTTGAATCCAGCTTTCTGGGTTTCCCAAGTAACAGACTACACAGCTGTCCCCGGGCTTTGTTTATTGCTCTCCACTTCTTGAGATGCTAGTCGGGCTTTTGTCTCGACAGCCTTCATTGTGTGTTAGATGAGGCCAGGGGACACTGTCAGTGCATTCTCAAGGCGCCCGTGGCAGAGTGCAGCTCTAACAATCTATGCTGTACCTTTATGTCACTTCGTTTTTATTGTCCATATTATAATAAGTCGCTCATTTCACTGAGTCCACTGGACAGGAAGCCAGCCAAAGGCAGGGGCTGCTGGTCACCGTTTCTTAGCTCTGTCCCTCCCAGGCCTTAGCACAGTGCCTGGCACCTGTACGTGTCCCCTGGATGTCCACAGAAATGCCGAGTTGGAGTCCCCATAATGCACACTGCTCACTCAGCCTGAAGAGTTATGCAAGTTGTGTCGGAAAGCCACAGAGGAGGCAGGAGCCGGGGCTATGCATTCCAAGGGCTTCCTAGGCCTCGAGTGGAGAAGGAATCACGGAGGAAGTACAGTGATGCCGAGTTAACCAAGCATGGCTCCACAACCGAGCAAAGCCAACGACTCGGCGATGAGGGGGCGCGGAGCATACCATGGACCAGCTGCCGGGCCCAGGTGGTGCCCAGGGGCATGCAGGCCCCAGGCAGGTATCCACTGTGGAGTGAACACTGCCAGCCTGGGAGCTCCTTCTGGGTGTGATCTATGCCACTCTCAGAGACCCAAATCAGTTCTGTGGTTGAGGACTCACAGCCCCATAAAATGCACAAGCCCACATGCACACAACAGTTTGCTCCTCACCTCCAGGACTTTCTGGACACACGGGAATGCCCTGTGGCCCTGGACTCCTATCCCGATAGCCCGGACTGTCCAGACCAATGGATTTAATGTGTTTAATGTTTAAGATTCCTTTCTAAAGCCAAAATAGACAGCATATGCAGGGCCCATTCTTCTTTGTACTCGAGAAATGAGTCCCGGTTTCCGGCGACCTTCCAAGCCACGTGTCCTCATCCCTTGGAGAGCCTCAAGAGATAGCCGTACCTCCTGGGTACTAGGTCTCAGTCCTCCCCAGCTCCTTGGTTGCTGGCCAGAAACACATCCTCCCTGCATCTTCGCCACTTTCCAAGGCCTGGTTTCTTGCTGCAAATACCAAGGGAGCCCATCCTGGAGCCTCTCCTTTGTCACTCAGCCTGTGTTTTTGCTTCTAGAATTTTCAGTACATCTCTTTAAAACATTCCTTAAAGCAAAGGTGTCCTCTGCAGCTCAGCTATCGCAGACACCTGCAATTCTGGGCCAAGTATGCTGGTCCTGAGCCATTCTCACTAGCCGCCAACAGGGAGAGGGAGGTTCTAAGGAAATCAATATAAATCACATTATTCCTATTTACTTATGTCCATGCTAAGAGTGGAAACCAGGCCCACATGCACACTAGATGCACACTTAGCCACTGAGCTGTATATCCCGGTCAGAGATGATTCTTTATTATGAAACACCCAGATTTGTACTTCAGCAAGGGAAGGGAATATCGTAAGGCAAAAGCCGTGCTCTCCTACCCAGGACCTGTGACTCTCACAGGAGCCCCATGGAAGGGCATTCAGTAGCCTCCTCATCTCATGGATAAGGAGACCAAGACCAGGGGATGTCACCAGGGCAGCACAACTGAGCGTGCGGATTCGTGCTTGCTTATCCTGCTGCCAGCCTCCTGCTCTTGTCCTTCAAGATGCTGAGGGTCACTAAGAGGAAACCAATGAGTGGCCATAAGAGCTTAGGACAGCTGGGGGCTGTCTCAGAGACCTCAGCATATCAGCAGGACCCGGACCTACATAAAGGCCACCATGGTGCTATGGAGCAGCTGCCTCACGAAAGTGCCTCTGGAAGCAACTCAGTGGTCCTCGGAAGCCACCACATGGACTGCTGTACCCCATGCTGCCGACTCGGAAGCCATGCCCACGGCAACGCTCTTCCCCCTTGGGCTGTTGGCTCCTTCTGCAGTGACTGAAACACTCAGATGCCTTGGGGAGGAACTGTCCTCCTGGGAGGATCGGACTAGGCCAACACCGGCTGGAGCCTTTGGAGAGGTCAGCTACACTCTTCCAGCAGGGGGAGGGCAGCCATTTGCAAACAATGGCCCACCCAGTGCCAGGCTGGCTGTGGGTATCATTGGCCCCAGAAGCTGCAGATCTCACAGCAAAGGCCCCACTTGCCCGAGGTTGTCCCAGGAAACACGGGGGCTGGGCACTGCAAAAGTCTCATCCATAGGCACTGCCCAGCTCCTTTGACAGGAGAGGGGCAACAATGGGACAACCATACTGAGATTCTTGAAGATAAACAGGCAAAAAAAAAAAAAAAAAAAAAAAAAAAAAAAAAAAAAAAAAAAAAAAAAAAAAAAAAAAAAAAAAAAAAAAAAAAAAAAAAAAAAAAAAAAAAAAACCCAACAACAACAACAAAAAAAACCTATTTTCCCATAGGCAGATGAAAGTAAAGTTTTAGCAGAGACCCTTGGGTGCTAAGGTAAGACGGGACCGGTTGTCTGACCATATTTTTTTCACGTAGGTGCCTGAGTGCCTCTGAAAAGTGTCTCTCCCCAAGTACTAAGATTTTCAAGAGTTTTTTGCAAAGACAAAGAAACAGAATACTTGAAATTAGGGCTGCCCCAGAAAAGCTGGGCCACATGATTATCTTCATTAAACTAAATCACTTCAAATCAGGTGGGTATACACCTGGATTGCTCAATGAACTAGTTGATTAAATTGCAAAGACTGTCAAATTATGAATGTCGGTGTGTGTGCTGGGAACACAGCTGGGGATGAATTAGGCAAAGTCATTCAAAAAGAGGACCACTGCCAGGGTCCCAGGGTTGCAGGGTGCTGGGATCTCAGAGTCCCAGAGCTGCAAGGTCCCAGGGTCCCAGGGTCCCAGGGTTTCAGAGTATCAGGATTGCAGTCCCAGGGTTATAGGGTGCCAGGGCCCCAGGGTGCCAGAATTCCAGGGTCCCAGGGTTACAGTGTCCCAGGGTCCCAGAGTAACAGGTTCCAGGATGCCAGGGCCCTAGAATCCCAGAGTCCTAGGGTCCCAGAGTCACAGTATCCTAGGGTCCCAGATTAACAGGGTTGCAGGGTGCCAGGGTCCTAGAGTTGCAGGGTCCCAGGGTCCCAGGGTCCCAGGGCATGCCTGAGGGCTGGTGGCAAAGGCAGAGCCAGTACCCAGAGTCCACCACAGCAGGGAGGGGCACAGAAACGGGAGCCCCCACAGGAGCTCATACTGCAGACTTTAAGCAGGAAGGAAATAGCTTGACAATTGCACAGCAGAGAAAGCACAGCCCTGAAGGAAGAGTGCTCCTGGCACACTTAGGCAGTCTCCAGAACTTCTTACCCCACCATGAAGCAGCCTAGAACCACGGAAAGAAACGAGTCTTAAAGCCATGTGATCTGGAGAGAGCCACTTACACAGTGGCAGCCACACGGCTCCACCCGCCCCAGGGAAGGTGCATCTTCATAGGTGTTGGGTGCTTAAGAAGCAATTTTGTACTTAGCAGGAGTCTTTGAGTGCCATTATTGAATCAGCCACAAGTGTTAACGCCAATTTTCAGACACACACACACACACACACACACACACACACACACAGTAGTGCCTTGGTTCACAGGCAGTTTTGTTCATGAACCATTTCATTCACAAGCAGAAGCCTTTGGCCAACTCTTGGCTCATGAATTCTCCCTCAGGTGACAAAAACATCTGTGGCTTCTCCCCTTCCTGCATGCACACCGACGTGGCCATTCTTTCCAGAACTAGGGAAGAAATTGAGCTCAGAAACAGGGAGGTCATGATGCCTAATTGTGAGTATTTGTAGTGACTTCTTCTACCTTCAAAAATGACTCCCTGTTGGATGGCTTCGTCTCTAGTCTCTGGCTAGCCCGTCTTGAAATAAGAACGTGGATGCTTCTGCAAGATTTTCTATGGAATAGATAGGTAGATAGATAGATTAGAGATAGATAGATAGATAGATGCAGAGACAGAGAGTGAGAGAGACAGAGAAATACAGAGAAACAGAGAGACAAAGACAGAGAATGAGAGGGAGACAGAGATAGACAGAGGCAGACACAGAGTGAGAGAGACAGAGAGTGAGAGAGACAGAGACAGAGAGACAAAGCGAGAGAGATAGACAGAGAAAGAGAGAGGGAGAGCCCAGCAGAATATTTATAATTCTCTTTTTCATGTAAATTCGCTCCTTTGGCTTCCCCCAGGAAACTATAGGGTGCTCTCAGCAGGAGGGGGTGTGGGAGCTGAGGTAAGCACCTCCCTAAGCCCTGCATCCCCGTGGCCCACCATTGTTCTGAATTCTGCTTCTGCTTGGGTTTAAGGAGATAAAAAAAAGCTCCTGGGGCAGAGGCAGAGAGGCCTCCAGCCTCCCAACAGGTTTGCCTAACCTCCAGGCAGGTTTCAGTACATCCCATGCCAGGTCTGTGACGCTGCCTCGATCCCCACCTGCCACACACCACACCTGAGAGCCTCCTGTCACAGACGATCCTGTTCTTCAGGCCCTGCAGGACCCCCAAGACACAGCAACTCCTCATTCAGCGGGTAGATGCCACCCATTTTCACAGTGGTGGTGACTATCCTGGGGTTTCCAGGAGGAGGAGGAGGAGGGCGGGCTTGGCCCTGTCCACCGTAGAGCCCTGTACCTTGTGCCCACAACCCAGCTCTGCCCAGTGCCCCTGAAGCTGAGCAGCATTAGGGAGCCAGAGGAAAGTGAGCGCAGGACTGCGGCTTGGGCTCTGCAGGTTTCCCTGGGCACATTCTGTCCATCAGCCCTAATGCTCCAAGGTCAGGCCGGTGCCCACACGGTGGCCTTGGATTTGGGACAAGACGCAGGCTGGGATTCAGGGCTCAGGACGTGTCTTGGTGGGCAGAAGGGTTCCACTGAGACCCTCTCTTCACCACACTGAGAGGTCAGTGTTATTGTGCATCTTTCAACATCCCAGATGACTGTGACGGCGAGAGGAGACCCACTTGCTGTTCTTTCAAACGGACAGTGAGTATCCCAGGGTGTGCACGTGCACGTGTGTGTGCATGTGCATGTATCTGTGCATGTGTGCACATGTGTGTGGGTGCCTGTGTGCATGCATGTGTGTGTATATGTGTGCATGTGTGTCTTCTGTAGACGGGGAGAAACTGTTGGTGTGAGCACTGAAGTTATCAGAAGACTTCTCATGCAAATTCTGCCTTCTGAGGTAGCCCATTTGGGTACTGCAGCAGGACTCCGGGCCGGGCCCTGAAGAGTAGGGGTTACATCAGAGCCTGCTCCTCCTGGGTTATTAAAAAAAAAAAAAAAAATGAGGAAACACGCCTGGGAGGAAGCGCGCCCTACCTCCATCCTAGCTCCGAAGAACAAGCCTGGGAGAGAAAACTTGGCTGCTGTGGGCTCAGTTTCAGCCCAGGGTCAGCAGGCTCCAGGCCCGGAGCATCACGCCAGGCTGGCCTGAGGGAGCAGAGCTGCTTAGTTGGTGGTGGTCAGGAAGCAGAGCATGAACATGGCCAGCTAGGAAGGGGACAGAGACTAGCACAGTCCCCAGATCCTTCTGTTACTTTTCTTGCTGCTGAAACCAAACTCCCAAGGCCTCCACTTAGAGAAGGAAGGAAGGCTTCACTTCAGGTCACACTTGGCAGAGGCTCCAGGCCACAGTTGGCCGGCTCCACGGCAGGCAGCATGGCAGAGGGCCACTGCAGAGGAGAAGCAGCTCATGGTGAAGCAGGGCAGGCAGAAGACTGCGAGCTGCAAGCAGCAGCCTGCCGCTCCCCTTGATCCCTTCTAGGCTGTCTGCCTTTTGGAAATTGCTACCCGCAGCCAGAATGGGCCTTTTACACTCTCCATACCCAGAACTCTACTGAACCAATCACTGGACTAATTTAGTCATCACACAGCTTTAATGCCAGTGCCACACCCTTAATTCCTAGACCACACACGCAAATCCAGCCCCTTCCAAATAGCCTCGCCTCTGGTGGAATGCCTAGCTAGGACCCATAGCACCATAGTCACACCTCCATGGCCCAGGCCGACACACCCAGACGTAGCTTACAGCTCCCCAAGAGGCCCCACACCAGTCCGGCTTTGCTATCAGAGTGCGTTACACTGTCTTGCCCTCATCTGTTCAGACCTACCCCGCTGTGCCCTACCCAGCTGTCCCCTGTCCCATGACGCCTTCTCGCCTTCTCACCAGCTTCTCTGCTGTCACAGAACCGTCCTGTCCCTCCTTTCGGCCTCAGCCCACACGCAGGCTCACAGGCTCCACCATGGCCCTTCTCTCGCAGGTCCTTCTGTTAGCTACAGTCTGAGCTCCCAGGAAGCAAATCCTCAGCAGCCGTGGCTCCTGCTCCTGGAGACCTAGCACAAGCCCGGGGCTCAGCACAGATGTGCTCTGTGGGGGTCTGACCCAGGAAACCCATCTGTCAGTTGAAAATATCAAGCCGGAAATGTACTTAATACCCCTCTTAAATGTCACAGCATAAAGATTATGCTGCTTTAACGACATAATGGTTTTCCCCGAGTATCACTAGGGCAGCAAATTTGTCCTGTTTTTATCTATTACTCGGTTCTTTGTTTTGAGACAGAGTCTCACTAGGCCATGCAGACTGGCCTTGAACTCACCACACAGCCTAGGCTGGCCTCAAAGTTATAGCGATCCTCCTGCCTCAGCCTCCCACATGCTGGTATTACAGGTTTGCAGCCCCATACCCAGCCATCACTCATTCACATAATGCCTGTCCCAAGTGTGTCTCTGGCAGGGGTTACTTCAATCAGTTGATTCTTGTATTGAATAAATTAGATAAGATTACCTTCTTATTTTATGTTATTTATGTAAATTTATTTATTCATTTTTGGTACTGGGGATCAAACTCAGAACCTTACACTTGCCGGGCAGGCAGGCATTCATGCCACAGAGCTACCTCCCCAGTCCTAAGATTGTCATCTTTATAGTTCTCATGAATTACCTTATATAATTAACAACAACAAAAAAAAAAAAAAAAAAAAAAAAGCGATGTTTGGCTACCTTGCCTTGAAACAGCTGCACTGCTACGTGGGTAAAAGTCTCAGAACACTGCCCTTAGCCAGGAAGTGGGCAAAAGCCACCTGACACAAAGCCTGCATAGGACAAAGCCCTGGGCATTGTGCAGGGTGTATTAAATATAGTATCCTGCACAGCGTCAGGCCTGCTCCCTGCGGGCACGGGCTGCATCCCTGCCCTCGCCAGCACACGGATGCAGGATCCTATCCCGTACTGCTAGCTCAGGAAAAGGTCCAAGTCCACCATTCAAAGGCCGGTGTCTGCCTCCTAAGCATCGCTCCTGCAACTCGGTTATTGAAGCCTCCTCAGTGAACCACGGTAAACCGCGCTGAGCTCCTTCTCTCTCTTTCCTTTTTGCCGCTTCTTTGTGGCATTTTGGAGTCAGGTGAGTAATCTAGAAACGCCTCTGAGAGAGGGATTCAGGTCAAGGTCAAGCCGGCAGTCAAGCAGCAGCAGAAAGCCAAGCAGAAGATCAAAGTCCCCTGGTTTAGGGCCAGGGCGCAGGAAGGGAAATGCAGGCTGCCACTGCTGAGGAGTGAGGCGGGGAGGCAGCATCGGTGTGGTGAGCGCCTCCTCAGGAACAATCTCGTTTGCTGGCGATTAGGACAGAAATCAAGCGCGGGCTTCCGTGGCCACAGAGCTGCACGTCTATCTTCGGCTGGAGGTGTGCCGACCGGGAATTGAACCACAGCTTAATAACGTCTGCCCCATGGGGTGTGCTCAGGTGGGGCTCTGGGGACCCCTGAATGAAGGCCGGCTAAAGATGCTTACCCTCAAGGGTTGGCCAGATAGCTCAGTGGACTAAAGTGCCTGCTTAGGTAGGCACAGAGATGGGGTTTGGCATGCTGTGCCAGCCCTGCCCCTGGGGCGTACAGAGATGGAGAATGAGACTGGGGCATGGTGCTGCGTTGCCTGTAATCCCAGTGCTCGGGAGGCTGCAAACAGGAGAATCTCTAGGAGTACGATTTGTGTAGGGAGACCCTGCACACTGTGTACTAAAAATACAAAGAAGAGAGAGAGAGAGAGAGAGAGAGAGAGAGAGAGAGAGAGAGAGAGAGAGAGAGAGATGCCTCCTCTCACACATCACAGGACTTTGCAAAGCTGCACTCCAGAACAGCCAGCAGCAGCGTGGGACTGGGCATTGTCATTCTGATGAATAGCAGGGGTCAGGAACCCTGGCTTCAGGGGAGGTCTGCAGAAGCCCCTGGACTCGACTGCCCAGTTCTAAGCGACCGGATGTCACAGGCTGCAAAGGCGCTAGCCAAGGCCAGGGAGGCCCTCACCCCGGGACTCCGCCCTCCAAGCCCGCAGAAGAGCTCACTTCGGGCTCCTGAACTCCCGCCACCTCTGCTTTGTTGCACGACAAAGGACAGCACGCTGCTCTAGCCCCACCGCCGCGGAGGCTGCCAGGCCCCGTCACACTCCCACCTGAGCAAAGCTTGCAGGCCTGGGGACGCTCTTATTTGTGTGGGACATTGTTCCTGAACAGAGAAGTCAAAGCGTTGGCCATTGTTATGCACGAGTTCTCCAGGCGAGGACTTCTGGACCCGCCTGGGGTCTCTGAGAAGTACGGCTTTTGTTTAAGTCTAAAGGTTTGGCATGGTCGTCCGAGGGACCTTCCTGCCAGGCGGCCTGCACACAGCGCGGCCCTGAGCGAGCTCCCGCGAGCTCCCGCCGCTCGCGTGCAAACAATCGCACAGCTTCCGCTTCATCGCCCGCCTATTGAGCTGGCCCAGCTCGGCTGATCCCCAACGCTATTGACAGGCCGAGGGCTTCTTGGCTTTCTCCACAATAAGGCCCTTCGGGGTCCCCAGGCCGCTTCTGTTCAGCGGCCCACCGCTGCGCCCGGGGCAGCCGCAGGTAAGGTAACAAGCCGTGCAGCAGAGAAGTGCCCGGTTCAAGCCAGCATTCTGACGGTGCGGAGCGCGGCTTCTGCAGGAAGATGGTCCCCACACAACAGGCTCGGGTCCCATTCAGCCTCTCCGCGGTGCGCCTTTCTCCTCCCCAAAGGCTGCCTCTCTGATCTCACGAAGAAAAGAGCTGGAGAAGGTGGGGCTGGGTTTCATGGAAAGAAAAATCAATGAAGCTATTTCTCCAAGGCGTAGAAGCCCGGCTCCCACCACGTGCGCTGTGCCCACCGGCTTCCTCTGCACCACGGCGGGGCTCTGCCTGCGGGACTTGCGCTCTCGCCCCACCGGGCATCCAGGCAGCAGCCGCCTTCGTCGGGGCAGGTGTAACCAGACAGGGTCATCTGAATGGGTCTTGGCGACACCCGCAAGGCACCCAAAATCATAACACTCTCTGCCTCAGGATGCCTGAGGAGGTGGTTCACATAAAGCAAAGAAAATAATCCCATTTCTCACCAGGAGTGGAAACATGTGACAGTCACCAAGTCTCTGGCTTCCGGGAGTTCTCCGCCTCCTCCCAAAACATTGCCCCTGCAGGGGAGGAGCGGCAGGGCGCGTGGAGGCTGGGGTGGTGAATCCTGCCAGGGAATTCAGGGTAGAATTAACAGGGATGGTGAGAGCTAAGCTGTCTCTTCAGCGTGGAAGAGATGAAATTGTTATTGAGGCTAAGATATTCACTGCGGAACTCAAGGCCACTAAAGGAGTATTTAAGACGGAAGGCATCTGTGAGGTCAAGAAGGAGCTAGAACGTTGAGGTCAAGGGTTACAACCTCCCTCCTGTCAGTCTCTTGTTGCAACCATGAGCCTAACTCCAGGAAAACCTTTCTCCTTGCACAGAGCAATTCTGCGAATTGTGATGGGACCGCCGCCTGCGGAATGCTGGGATTTCTATCAGCTGTTCCAGAAGGCACTCCGTCAATATCAAAAGTATTTACAAGGGACACATATCTATCCCGGAACAAATCATCACATTTGTCAAACAAATCCAAGTTTATTAGGACTGATGTTGGAAATAATTTCCTAATTATGTAAATGAATAAAATCTGTTTTTAATTAATCTCTAGGCTTTGCTTGCATTGTAGGAATACATTCTGTTTGTATCTTCTTGCGGAGTTGCTATTATCTGCGGCGATGCTAAGCAGCACCGGACGTTATTAGATACGGCTGAACCCGTTCATCCAGCAAGGTCAGTGGCTGCCTTGAGAGGCCACTCCAGGAATTCCACGAAGTGTCACAGGACTCTCGACTCCTGGGGAACTTGCAAGAGTCAAAACAACAGGGTGGATGACTTGGTTTTAATTCATCTGTGGTCAGATTCTGCTTCATGACACCCTCTGGCCTGCATGGCACCCCGCTAGTTCCCGTGGTCTGTCTCCCTCTTTCCTCTCCCTCCCAAATGCTCTAAATCAGTGTCTGTCCACCTCGAGGCTCTGTACTTCCTTTGCTCTCTATTCTGTCCACCTACGACCATTGTTCTTCCTTCAAGAGTCTCTCTTTCAGAAAGTCTCTAAGCAAGGGTCTGTGGGCAGTGCCATTTGCCTTTCGTTGTGCTGTGTTTTGCTGAATTTCTTTTTTATTGTTTTGCCCCCCACACACACACACACCATTTATAACTCCAGGTTCCTTTTCGAGGCACTGGCAGTACCAGCTCTTTGGCTACAGCCCTGCAGCGTCACTGCTGGGAGCCACCCTCTGCCTGACTGCCATCCTGCACAGGTCATCTGTTCTCACACCTTGCCTGTTTCTAGAATATTCTGTCCCCATGTGGTCATTTTATTATGGTTTGTTTTGGGGTGAGTTTCTTTTTTCTGCAAGGACTTCCAAAGATGTCTTGAATCATGGGATTTGTGGCCATCTTAGAAATTATTCATCTTTTTTTTTTTTTTTTTTTTTCTAAAGCTTTGCTTGGACCTCATTCTGGTTGAATTGGTTGCCTTCATTAATATTTTCTCTCCTCTCTCTCTCCCTTCCTCTCTCTCTTCTCTCTCTCCATCTCTCTCCCTCTCTTTCTATCCCTCTCTCTCTCCCTTCCTCTCCCTCCTCTCTCTCTCCCTCCTCTCTCTCTCCCTCCTCTCTCTCTCCCTCTGTCTCCTCTCCCTCCTCTC
>PVJA010006349.1:0-73748 GCA_004027025.1 Myocastor coypus
TGGTCTCGAACTCACAGCGATCCTCCTGCCTCAGCCTCCCGAGTGCTGGGATTACAGGCATGCACCACCACGCCCGGCTGGCTTTCATAAAGAAATCAACCAACAACAAATGTTGGAGAGGCTGTGAGGAAAAAGGAACACTTTTCCACTGCTGGTGGAAATGCAGACTGGCGTACAATTTTGGAAAGCAGTGCAGAGACTCTTATAAAACTAGAACTGGAAATCCCATTCAATCCAGGTATCCCTCTACTGGGAATTTTCCCAGAAGAACTGAAAACATCACATCATAGTGATATCTGTGCACCTATATTTATGTCAGCACAATTTGTAATAGCCAAATCTTGGAAACAACCAAAATGCCCAACATTGGAAGAATGGTTGAAAAAGATGTGGTATGTTTATACAATGGAATATAAAGAATGATAGAAGACTTCATATATAAATGGATGTATCTTGAAGATATACTCATAAACGAAATAAACCAGACCTACATGTGTAAATATCATATAGTCTCCCTAGTGTAATAACTCAAAAGAATAAATAAAAATGGAGAGCCATAACACAGCTGAACAGAAATCAAGGATGTAAGGGTTAAACAATGAAGTTTCTGTAAGCAGAAAAGATAGGAATCATGCCAGGGGCAAAGCCATGCATTTATATACACAAGATGAATGAGATAATGGTCTCAGGAGCCTCCAAAATGTTTTTGACACTGAGGATAGCAATGTGTAACAGTAAACATATGCTTGGAATGCCTGTCATTCTGGTCTTTTAGATGTGTACTGCTTCTAATGTAATTTCAGTTACTGCTATACTCTTTCTCAAGTAAATGGTTGATTTACAAGGAAACAAAAAGGGTATTAAATGACAGTAAGAGACTAGGAAAAATGCCATCTTATTGACTGGCTACAATTTTGTATATACTTAGATTTTTAAATGTAACTGCTTTTACCACATTCTACAGAGATTTATTAGAATATCAGTGATTGATAGAAAATACCAATTCCAAGTTAAATCTAAGATGCTTGATAATCAGAAAGACAGTGATGTTATGCTCAAGCACCTATGTTATAAATTTAATAGTATCGCTAAGCTTTTCTTCTGGAGGGTTAAGAATATAAGTTTATAGACCAAAAATTGAAGAAAAAGAAGGGCTACAAGGATAGTCAATATTTTGACTCTAATCCTTCAAGGTCAGTGAAGACTCAGGACATAAGAGCATCTGCGTTGTAACGTTCGATAACTCAGGGGTTTCCCAAATTTTCTGTTCAAGGAGATTATGGGGCTACAGAGGAAAGGGATTGAAGATATATAGTATGCCAAAGGAGAGTCACCTAGAGAGAAAACATTCTCTCAGGCTTTCACAGAAAGCAAACTGGTCAAGCAATGGCCGTGACTCATCCAGATGGCTGACACTAACAACAGTTCTACAAAGCACTGTCCATGGTTCCAAAGTAAATCCTAAAAGGATTTAACTGATCTTGGGAGATACAAAAGTTACATGTTTTGTTATACAGGTCTTGCTTAAACTTGTCCTAAACCACCCAGCAAAGAGGTTTAGCCACAAGGCATAAAACGGAAAGCTAGATAAGTATGCTGAGCTGTAAAAGGCTTAAATCAACAGCTTCCAACATTGCCAGTTTTACCATTAATTCACTGCGATTATCCAACATTGAATTATGTATAAAACTACTTTCTCTTAGTTCAATGAGAAAAAAATTTTTATACTAGTAATGGTTAGAAAAATTGTAGCATCTACACCCTGTGCTCTGTATAACTAATAGGACAACAGTATGCATTGTGTCAAATTTTGGAAATGTACTACTAATGTGTTTTGAAACTGTCACATTGTTATTGCTTATTAAAAGTAATAAAAAATTAAAAAAATAAAATAAAGATACAAACTTAAAAGAGCTGATAAATGTTTACTTAATGAATAAAAATATTCATAATCTTCCAAATAGTAGCAGTATGCCCAAATGTATTCGCTGATAACTTTTACCAAACATTAAAAAAATTATAAATTCTTTTATTTTATAAAATTCTTTCTTTTTCATTTTTTAAACTTTATTTATTTATTTACTTATTTACGTTATGGCCAGCTCAGCCTGCTCTTGGGTAGACCTGGCACAGCATGTGGCACCAGGGATCAAACCACGGTTCCTGAGATTGCCTAAGCAGGCGCTTTAGACCACTGAGCTATCTCGCTGGCCCCAAAATCACAAATTCTTTACAATTTCTTCTGGAATACAGAGGCAAAAGAAGTACTTCTTATGTTAATTAAGAAACATTAAATACCCTAGTACCCAAGCCACACAAACATATTAAAAGGAAAGAAAACTTTAGTTTTTAAGTCTAATGAACATAGATGTAAACATCCTCAGCAAAATTTTACCAAATTAGACAAATGATTTTTGAAAGTCTCAGGGCTGACCAGATAGCTCAGCAGACTAAAGCTCTTAGTTAGGCAGAACTCAGCAACTAGGGTTCAATCCCTGGCATGCTGTGCCGGCCCTATCTCCAGGGCATGTTGAGACATCAGTTGAGACAAGTTCTAGTGATGCACCAGAATCCCAGTGCTTGGGAGGCTGAAGATAGGAGGATCACTATGAGTCTGATCTATGTAGTGAGACCTGGTAGACCCTGTACTAAATACGTTTAAAAAATAAAATAAAAGTAAATGATATATATGTATTTAAAAAATAAAGTCTCACAAAGTTAGAAATGGAGGAGACTTCTTCAACTTCATAAATAACATCCACTAAATACCTACATGTCTAATGATAAGAAACTACTAAAATCAGAAAGGGAGCAAAGATCTCATTTTTCACCATTGCTTTTCAGCATAATACTGGATATTACCAGTAATAAGCAAGAGATTAAAAGGAAAGATTGTGAAGGGAAAAATGAAACTCTGGTGAAATAGAAAAGAGCTAAGTAGATTACACTAAAATAGAGTCTGTTCATGGAGAGAAGTACTCAGTACTATAAAAATGACAGTTCTCCCACTGAACCTGTAGTTCTGATAAATCCTAATCAAAATATCACCAAATAATTTGGTAATTGAGTTAAATGTAAAACATAAAACTACAGAATGTCCAGAAAACAATATAGGAGAGAACCTAAATAACTTTCAGAGGGATGGTGACCTCTTTAGATAAGTTATATTTACAGAGACAAAGAGCAAAGGAAAATAGGTACAACTCCCAATATTGAAAAGAGAGGAAAATGAAGTTGCAAGATACAACCTGACTTTCAAACTTACTATGAAGCTACAATGGTCAGGTCAAGATGGTTTTAGTGAAAGAATAGCCACAGACAGAACAGAATGCAGAGTCCAGAAATGGGCTCACAGGAACACAGTCAGCTCGTTTTTACTATGAGACTGAGTATGGTATCAAAGATGGTTTTTACAAAAAAGAGGTATTGGGAATGTGAATATCTACACACACACACACACACACACACACACACACACACACACACACAAGAATAAAAATACCAGCTTTTCACCTGCCACAATATTGACTCAAAAAGGATCATGGATTTAAATGTAAATCATAAAACCATAATACTTCTAGAAGAGTGGAGTAGTGAAAGTGTAGCTACAATACCAAAGGCATAATTCATGAAAAAAGGCAAATTGACAATCTTGACAATTTGCATGTCATATTAAAGCAAAATTAAAAGTATGCTGTGAAAGTCAATGTTAAGAAAATGAGGGGTATCCCATTAGGGTCCCCCTTCTGTTCCCCTCTTGGACAGAAGCTTTCTTTCCCAGTAAATATTCTACTCTAAACCTCCATCTCGTTCCTAAAATTCATTCTTCGGTTTTAGAGGACACAAACTCATCCAAGTGTTTTTCAGGTCAAAAGATCAGTTTTTCTTCCTGCATCAATTGGAGGTCATCCACCGAGATCACTGAATGGAGATATGGGAATCTCACAGTCAAAGTCACTTACCCCTTTAGAATGCATCATTAAACAGTGGAAGACATTTGATCCATATACACTGAGAAAAAAACATTTAATATTTTTCTGCACATGTGCATGGCCTGCGTACCCAATAGAGCCAAAATGGAATGCAGAGGGAAGTATCAATTATGATGCCATCTTACAACTAGAAAATTATTGTAAGAAAAAAGGAACATGGTCAGAAATGTCTTATGTTCAGATTTTTTTTTTTTTTTTTTTTGCATTAAGAAGTAGACCTTATTTAGTCTTACAGTGTGAACCTAAGCCACAAGGAGACCAGAAACCTCAGGATCCTGAGACTTCTACCACCCCAGATCCTGAGAACAAGACAGTCTTAAGTTACAGCCTCGCCTGCCATTACTAAAAGCAAGGTTTCACCTACCCACGTTTTTGGTCTAGAGGGTGGAGCTTCTAGGCCAGCTGCAATCTGGTCCTCTACAAGGTTACTGAGTTTATACAAGCTTTACAAGGACAATACTCCTTAAAAAAGTACATGGGCAATTTGGAACTTCCAGAGTTCATATATCTTTTCTCTGTGACCTAAAACAGATAGTCAGATTAAAAAAAAAAAAAAAAAAAAGACTCTGATATGTACATTGATGTTTTTAGAGGACTTGCTCATCGTTATAAATGTTAATCTTAAATCAAGCTTTGTCTTCTAATGATAAATACAACATTACAAGCTGATATTGCATTTAAAGATAAATATGATATTGTTAATTTGAAAAAACCCAAAGATAACCAATAGAACTACCTGTTGCCACTGGCACCCAAATAGTCAGACCCCTGCTGGTCTAATAGCCAGGCAGGAGATTGGTTTTTAAAAAAATCCACTTTCTAGTGTGTATTCTTAAAGGCCTAAGAACCAGAACCAAACCTTCAGTTAATTGTAATTATTTACAAAAAAATAAAAATAAACACCCCTCTAATTTCTTAAAGTGTTTAATAGAGATACTGGTAAAGCATACTTTATGAGATGTTAATTGAATAGAGGGACAGATGACTCTTAGAGATAAGTTCATTACCCAGTCAGCTCCAGATATTAAAAAAGAGTTACAAAAGATAGCTTCTGCTCTAGATAACTCATTTGATACTGTAACAAAAATTGCTTCCTTAGTCCTATAATTAAAACTGGGAGAAAACCAGGGAGAAAATACAAGAGATCAAAAATTGCTGCTTTTGCAGCCTCTGTATAGATCCTAGCTCTGATTTTCTGGGTTCCAAAAAGAGCTCAACAATGATGAAGTTCATCTTCTACCACTATTAGAAGCCAGGCCACTGTAAGAGGTACTGCCTTAAGAGGTCCACAAGCCATGCCCTGACTGCCAAGGCAGCTGCTAAAAGTGAGACTACACTCTGAGGCATAGGCCACAGAGCTCAGACTGAGCTTCCCAGATGGCCCAGTAGGACTAAAGGGCACTGGGCCTAAGACAGACTTTAAAAGACATCTTATTCATCCTGTGTACATAAGTGTATGGTTTTGCTATTGATATGTTTTCTGCTTTATCTGCTTCCAGTCACTTCATTGTTTAATTGTTTGATCAATCTTATATACCTATATGTATTAATCTAAACTGATCTGATGATGAAAATATGTAATATAACCATTGTTAAATTTAAACAATAAAAAATTGAAACTTGAAAAAAAATAAAAAATAAAAGACATCTTGCTTTAGCTGTAACTAAGATACTACACTGTATTCCAGCTGCTAACTAAGCAAAATTATGATGACTAGTTTTTATAAATGTTATATATTGTTCATGTATAAGACTTAAAAGGTATTTCGCTAGTTAAAACAGATCTCCAAAGACAGATAAAAATCCTGTCGGCATAAAAAGTTCTTAAGACACTGGCTACACATTGTCCAATAGCTTTGGGCCTATAGATAGAATCATATCTTATATTTGAGACATAAAACTCAGCCACAATATTAAAAAAAAGAACCCTCAACAGTGTCCTTTGCTTACAATGGGAACCATATCTAAACACTAAATGTGACATTGGTTTAACCTAAATGCTGTGTATTGGTAAATTTATTAAGTTAGCCTGGTTGATTTCTGACTCAACTCATATACTTCATGTTGATAGTAAATACAGGTGTGATCTTATAGGTTAGATTTCTCAAAAGCAAGATTGCCTAATGTTTTATAATACATTTATGTGGGTGCTATTTCATAAAGATTATTAGACATTTTTTAAGATGCTATAATTTCAGTCAATATTTATGGGTGTTTTTCAATTAAAAGACAAAAATGTTTACAAAAAGTTTTGTACAAGTAAAAATAACTTGCTAATGTCACTGTTCTCTCAGAAGGTATAACTGAAAAATATACCACACTGTGCTTAGACTACTTGAAAAGAAAGAAAGAAAGAAAATGAGAAAAAAAGGCCATGGACTAGAAAAAAAATTAAGAAGAATGTATGATGAAAGGCTACTATAATAAATGTGCAAAAAAAAAAATGCTTAAAACTCAGCAAAAAGAAAATAACTAGTTTCAAAAATGAGCAGAAGACCTGATCAGGGGCTGGGAATATAGCTCAGTGGCACAGTATCTGCCTGGCAGGTACAAGGTCCTGAGTTCGATTCCTGGTACCAAATTAATTAATTAATTAATTAATATATGATCTGAATAGATACTTCACCAGAGATTTTGCACAAAAACTTTATAAAGTCAATTAATGTGAAGCTTTGATGTAATTCCCAATCAGAACACTCTGTAAACCAATACCAACTATGATCCACAAAAATTTAGAAAACATGACTTTGTCCCAGCAAAAGTGATGCTATATTATGCAGTGTTTAACGAATTTAATACACCTCCATACAACCTACTGGAACTACCACACATTGGAAATTGCATCTAAGAAAGCCCCTACAAATTTTTATAGTACTAATGTTAGAAAAATCAGGGATATATATATATATAGATAGATAGATAGATATAGATATAGATATAGATATAGATATAGATATTTGTGGATCAAAACAAACTTATTTAATTTCAAACACAAACTAAACACTTACAGCTATCGATAGCATACTTATACCTATAATCCCAGCACCCCAGAGGTTGAGGCAGGAGGACTTCCACAAGTTCCAAACTAGCCTAGGGTACATAGTGAGTTCAAGGTCAATATGAATTAAAAAATGAGACTCTGTCTGAAAGAAACAAAGACCATCAAACAGGCATCATGAAAACTTACAAACACTGAGGTACTGTGTGACCCAAGATAGGCTTCAAACACAATGTAACCCAATGAGACAGCTACCAGAAAGCACACAGCAACAATAAGAAATAGCTTGTAGAGTACATCCTTACACTCAGTGTTGGTCCACCAGCCATAGCACAGAGAGACTCACTGCGAGCCTATGGTTATTGAGCATCAGGAGAGTACTCACTACACACAACTCACCTCTCTGGTAGAACACCACTGATAACGTACCCTTCACAGAAATACCACAAACTGTAGTGATCACAAGTGTCAAATTGGAGCTAGAGGCAATCCATCATGCATATGCATTTAGTCTGACATAACTAAGTATGAAGTACATGCCTTCATTTCTCTGAAATTTTAGAAAAAAAAAATAAAAGAAAACAGTCCAACTCCTGGAAACAGATAAATCCCTGCTATCATAAAGAGCCAATTGCTATGGAATATTTTAGGGCTATGGAAATATCCTGTAATTGAGTTATGCTGGTAGCTGCTTTGCTACATACATTTTTCAAAACTAATCAGACTCTGAACTTTATTGGAGTCTGTTTCTCAATGTCAAAATTTACTTTAACAAAGTTAAAATAAAGTTCATAAGCTGACTTTTTATTAAAAAGGAATAAGTGAAGTTAAATAGAATTACTACACCAGAATCTATACAACAATCTGAATGATAACTGGGTCTGTTGGGTGGGGCCTGTCACTGTGCACTTCAAATGAGGCAGGCTTTGTAGCAACCATCATAGGCCCCTCCAGGTGATACTGATAGTGCTACTTCATGGAAAAGAACTGGACACACCAGTCCGGGCAGCCTGAAGCAACAGAACCAAACAGAAGCTGAGTATGTAGAGAGGGCTTTGTACCACACAGCTCCCTGCCCTGTGCCTTCTGCTTGTCCTTGTAAAAGCAACAGAGCAGTGACAAGCTAAGCTTCTCTTGCCTCTTACTGCCCTCCTTGAGTACTTTGCACCCAGCTCTTGTATCCTCCTGTCTGGGGCTTTTCACAGTGTCAAGTCAGGGAAGAGAGGCAGGTGACAGGTCCAACTCTCCCTCCTGGCTGCAAAGCAGGCCCTGGCCCTACTCTTTCCAGAACTATGCTAGCACCTCATAGCTTTGAGCAATCTTAGTGATCAAGGCCACAAGCTCCAACAGAACAGATTCAAAAATTCACCAGTAAATACAATTAAATACATCTGGCTTTATTTAAATTGCAGATAACTTATAGGTATAATGTATTTTATAGGCATTTAGTTAAATTCCTACTTGCATCAATTTTTCCATATTTTCCCTATCTCTCATTGTAAGTTCTAAACTATTCACACCCCAAGACAGTAGGCCCTTCCCCTCCTGCCATCCACTATATAAAGTGGCCTTTCTTTCCACAACATGCTTCTGGCTGCCTAATGCACAGTCATTGTTATTACAGTTGTTTTTAAACATCTATTTCACCTAAAAAGAGTTCACCCATAGAGAACTAGGGTGGTGATGGTGAGATCCTGATGGATCTGTGACCACAAACACCTGGCCATGTGCACCCATGTTGAGCGGTGCTTTCCCCCTCTGACTTTTGAGCTCAGCCTCCCAGCCCTGCATCTTTCCAGCCAAGAGAGGGTCACCTGGGGACCTGCAAAGTTTGTAATCAGTGGGAAGCGGTAGCTCCAACCAGTTTCCAGGTATAATTTATGATCTCATGCTCCCAGTTCCTAAAGGTGGGGTTAATGAAGAGAGGCTGCCAGAGGAAGCTTCAAGGTAGGAGGGAAGGGAAGCCAAAACATATGTCAGCTGCAGATCAGGGATGGCCTGGCACAGGAGCAAACCTTGGCCACAGAGCCTGTCTGGATGGAAGCAGGAGCCCAAGGGTTCCATGCCAATTCAGGGTAGCTGTGCCCAGGGCACAGAGCTGGAACATTCACAGGAGCCAGTCACAGTAAAGGGAACCTGGAGACTTGTGCCTTTTCTCACAAGAGCAGCAGGTCTGAGACTCACACTGTGAGAAATACTCTTAAAGCCAGTTCTTATGGTGCCCACGCCAAATAGAGGCCTTTCAGCCACAATAGATATCCAAGAGCCACACCTGGAACAACTATAACTTCCAAAGTTTTCCAGGGTACCTATGTGTGGTCCAGTATGGGTGGTAGCCAGCAATTCACTGGCTTGCAGTCTACCATGAGTGAGCATTTTTGTGCAATATTTCCCACCCTCCTCCATGGCCCAAGGTACTCATGGTACACAGGGCTCCCATGCCTTTCCATAATGCTTCTCTTGGCCAGGTGCCACTCACACCTGACCTCATGATTATAGCTCAAGGCAGGGAATAAAAGCCTCATCACAACATCTCCCAGGGTCCAAAAACCAGGGCTCAGGGAAGTGTGCCCTCTTCTCTTTAATCCATTTGCAGAGCAGAGCTATTTGTAAGACTACGTCATACAGAATAAGTGGTGGACAGGTGTGATCCTGGAGAAGGGCAGCGGGAGGTAACACAGGCTGTGCTATCTGAGCATTAATTTTCTCAGTATCTTCTGTACCTTCTGGAACTGGTAAGGACTAAGGCCCAAACCAGTTTCCCGTGCCAATTCCCCAGATGTCTCCAGACAAACGCCAAGAAGAAAGTAAAACAACCAGATTTTGCTCCTCGCCTCAGTCCAGAAAGAGACTAAGGGTGAATCTTCATCTACCTCCCTCTCTTATTTTCACTTTCTAGTTCTTTTTAGAACAAGTTTCTCTAATGTATTTTATGTCAGCCATGGTTGTTTTACAGTGGGAAGATCGTGTGTGTGTGTGTGTGTGTGCGTGTGTGTGTGTGTGTGTGTGATTTCCTTTTACTTTACACTTTAATATGCCCTTTATATTATCTACAATGAAAGACAGAGAACTTCCCTCTACACAGTGAGCATATGGTAATGGGGTAATATGGTCTCCAACCACAAGAGCTAGGGAGGGAGGCCCATGTTGGCACCGGTTGACGTCTACACCAAGAGGTGCATGAATCCAATGATCTCACGGAAAATTAAGAGCTTGGGTAATAGGAGGTCCTACAAAAATGGTTTTATACATTCAGCTTGTTACATTTTCCATAAAAAGTATAGTATAATTTAAACTTCAGAGTTTTATTTGAGGTGTTAGAATATTTTAATTTGCAATTATCACCCCACATTTAAATGGTCTCTATGAGCTGAATTACATGTTAGGCAATGCTGAGAGCCTATCAACTGCACATGGCTCTCCAGCTGTCCTCAGAAGAAAGGCCACGAAGGCAGAGCACGTAGTGATTCCATCTATTTCCTAAATTACTTTAAGTCTTTGAGCTGTGTAAAATGCTACTTCCTACACAACTTGAAAAGCAGGTCTGATTGCCACAGATGGACACTATGAACATATCTGAAAATAAAAGATAACAAAAGGAACCTTCAACTCTTATCGTTATAACCTTGTCATCATAGACACCAGGTTGAATGTTTAAGGTTTTTAAAAAAAAAAAAAAAAAAAAAAACCTAGGATTTCAGGACCAGCAGTATAGCTCAGTGGACTAAAGGTTTGCTTAGGGAAGCACAGGAGCCAGGGTTTCATCCCTGGTACTTCACTCTGTGCTGGCCTCACTCTCAGTGTGCTGAGCTGGTGATGGAGTCCTGCAATGGTGGCTGCGACTATAATTCCAGCACTTGGGAGGCAGAAAATAGGAGCATCACTATGAGTTAGAGCTGTGTAGTGAGACCCTGCACGCACGCACACACACACACACACACACACAATCTAGGATTTGCAATTTAGCTGTCTTCCTTGATTTGATATCTGATGGTTAATAGTGTGGTACTGTACCTTGGATGAGATAAAGTCCCAGTGAACATTACTATCAGATAACAATAAGTTACCTCTCACAGGCACACAAAAAGGATGTAAATTATTGGAGATAGAGAATAAGGCCAAATTAAGGAGCCTGGGCTTTCTGAAGCTCACTCTCTCACTAGCTGTGTGTCCTCCTGCTAGTCACAGTATTTCCAAGGGCTGGGTCCTAATGACTTCAATGATGGCTTGTAAAAAGAGGTTGCAAACTAAGTTTTCATTAACAAGGGTCTGAGCATGTAACTAGCCTGCAGGAGGCCCTAAGTTCCATCCCCCAGTGTTGCCAAAACAAGCATACAAAAAGAAAAAATTTGACCAGAAAGAACTAAGTTTTTCGGATGCCAGCAACTGTAGAAAATCCAAAGATAAAATGAAATAGCTGACTCATCTGGATCTTTCCCTTAAGACAGATTCCAAGAAGATGTCAGTAACCAGCATTTCAGATAGCCTGGCTCTGTATCAGAAACAACTTGGCTACCGCAGATGCTATGAGTGCAAAACTGTCCTTGGTCCTCACCAGCTTCCAGAGAGTACAGCAGGCTGGAAAGTAGAGAAAATCCCAGTCCCTCACACTTATTCATTGAATGTTAAATTCTTACAGCAAACATAGAGGAATCATTTAAACTGACAGTAAACTTCACCCAGTATCAGCACCTTGGGAGAGTGATGATAGACATGCCCGTGTGCTGATGTGGGAACTCTGGGTAACTCTGCACTCCTTGGAGGACGGTGACAGGGCACGTTGTGTGAGAAAAGCCCAGAAAGTACGTGGGTATTACCGACATGTAATTTTCATGTGTGGATTTTGAATTTGAAATTTTGTCCACATTTATTATCATTAAGTCTTACTGGGAGATTCTTATTCTTATGGATATTCTTACTCTTCCATTTAGAAAACTATGAGGTTAGATAATGTGAAATTATTTGTAATGACATTTAAAGATATTAACTGTTTAAAATAAGAATAATAAATGTACATAGAGGTTAATAATTTTTGGCAAAGTGAAATGTAGCTGAATAGAGGGAAAAGAGCAGGGAATGGGAACAAGAAATTGTCCTAAGTTTTCCCAAGGTGCTCAATATACTAAAAGTTGAGTTTGATGAATTTGAGATGTAGAAATTCTGCAGAGATTCCAGTCATATTCAGGAAAAAATAGAGTGAAGAAGCCAGCTGTGGCAATAACACTGAATTATTTTAAAATATTCAATGCAAAAAAAGACAGGAAAAGAGAGAAAAATACAAATATCAGATGGGATAAAACCAAAACAGACAGCAAGATAGTAGACTTAAGCACAAACCCTTTGATAACCTGCACGAATGCAAACAATCAAGAATTTCAGCCTCGCCAGACAGAACACATTCCATGCCTTTTCTTATCTCTTGTGTGACATAATTTGTGCTGTAAGGATAAAAATTCTGTTGTTGTAAGAAAACACTAGCAATGGGTACTTCACAAATGAATTGGCAAGGCTGTATGACAGTGAAATTTAATTTATTTATAAAATTGGGTAGTGGTATAGTGATATTTGGATAGGGGCCATAGTTATAAATAATTTCATTAAAAGCAACATATAAAATCAAAACAGAGATGCTAAGACTAAAATACTGGAAAACCAGTTTTAGAACACCAATAAAAACTATTCCTGAAAAGGGCAAATTAGTCCCTCCTTACCCATGAGGAACAGGTTCAAGTCTGACACCGTGGGTAATATTGGACTTCATACCATCCAGATGCTTATTGAAACTCATATCATCCAGATCCTTATGGAGTATCATCCAGGTCCTTGTGAAGCTCATATTATCATAGGTCCCTGACCTATGGTGGTGGCTCAGCTCAACTTAAAATATACTTATCTGTTACATGACCCTACTGTAATGTGAGGAGCATCTGAATTTACAGTGATCCAACTTAAGATTTCTCAACTTTCTCATGTGTTTATCTATATGCTAAATGCATTTTATACTTATAATGGGTTTATCAGGACACTGTCTTCTTGTAGCAAAAGAACAGCTATAGATCCTGTTTTTTCTTACACACACACACACACACACACACACACACACTTGATGATATTGTGATATAGACCTTGAATTCCCCTCAAAGTGTCATGTGTTGGAAAGTGATTGGGTCAAGAGAGCATTGATGCATTGGTCCTTTAGGTCCATTAGTGAACTTACAGCTAAATATATTGTTAGAAGGCAGGAATGGGATAAAGGAACTAGATCTCTGTGGCACACCTGTGCAGGCATATCTCTCTCGATTGCCTTCTCTCAGCTTCTCAGCTGCCATGAGGTAAGCTTTTCTCATCCATGCCCTTCTACCAGGATGTTTCTGCCACGGTACCGACTAGCCACATGCTAAATCTTCTGAAATATGTGATCCAAAATAAATGTCTTGCATTTAAAACAATTAAATGAGCATTGTGTTCAGCAATGAGAAAGCTGACTGACATAAAGCTAAGCAGTAATTATAAAATAAAATGATTATAACAATAAACTATAACAAAAGATATGTGACCATCGTATTTCATTTGCAGTGAGGTAGGTAGTGCATGCACTCTGTGCACGCAGGACAAACAGATGGCTCACAATGCAGGTGGAACATAGTTTGATGATGCGAAGGTTCTTCACATTACTCAAAAAGATGGCTTAAAGTCATTGTTTATGAATGTCTTAGTTACTTTCTCATTGCTGGGATCATACTTGACACCTGCAATTTAAAGGAGGGATAACTTCTTATGTCTCACAGTTTGTAGAAGTTTCAGTCTATAGTCAGCTGGGCCCAAGGCAGGATAGCATGGCAACACAGCATAGCAGAGGAGAAACAGTCCATGGCATGGAAGGCAGGAAGAAGAGAGGGATCCAGAGTGTCATGGTTTGTCTCTAGGTGTCCCCCCAAAGCCTCATGCATTCATGGGACAGACTTCTAGAGTTTGAGATTAACTCATGATCCACTGGGATTGTGGGTGATCTAAGTTTGGGATTATGGATCTGAGTACTGCTGAGATTATGGGTGTGAGCAATACACCAGCCTGAGTTGGAAAGCCTGAATTAACATAGGAGAGACAGAGAGACAGAGTTCCTCTCTGTTGCCCTTGTTGCCACTGCTCCTCCCTTTGCTCTTTGCCACTGCCAAGAAGGTTTTTGGCTCTCTGCCCTGTGCCACTCTGCCTTGGAGCCAGCTGAGTATGGACTGAAAACTCCAGTAACTGTGAGCTAAATAAACCTTTCCTTCCTTCATTTTGAGTGTTAGGTATTTGTCCCAGCAATGAGAGAAAAATAACTGAGACAGAAAAGAAAAGAGGGCTATACACCCTCCCAGGCCACACCCATAGCAACCTACTTCCCTACCAGGCTGCACTGCCAACATCACATGACTTGTATACCCACCAATGGAATAATCCAGTGACGACTGCCACACACCCATGAACCAGCTATGAGTGCATGAGGCTTTGGGAGGCCACCTAGCCATAAACCATGGCAGTATACAGCCCTTCTGCATTCTACTACTCCTGATTCTGCAGATGGCCATTGTAAGCCTATATATCTTCTATTGGATTTGTTTCCCTATTGAAAACAGACTAACACAGTCATCTAAGCCTTCATCATAATTAGACCTGAGAATGTAGTTCAGTAATGGAGCACTTGTAGGCAGCCCTTGGTTTATTCCCCAACTACTGGCTCCCCCACCCCCTAAAAAATTTTTTTAAAAAAACTAGGAAACTGATCTGGGATGGATGACCTCCAATAGGGAACCTCCAAATGATATAGGGAAAACTGTACCTGGGACAAGTTTGTGTTCTCTAAAACCAAAGAATGAATTTTAGGAACAAATGGAGATAATGAGCAGAACATATTTATTGAAAGAAAGAAAGAAAGAAAGAAAGAAAGAAAGAGAGAGAGGGAGAGAGAGAGAGAGAGAAAGAAAGAAAGAAAGAAAGAAAGAAAGAAAGAAAGAAAGAAAGCAAGCTCCTGTCAGAGAGACAGACAGACAGGAGGGGGATTCCCAAGTGGGTGTCCCCAGGAAGCTGTCTCTTCCAGGGACTTTTATAGAAGAGAAGATGACATGGGAACTCGCTTAGGTGGGTATGAGGTGGGATAAAACTGTGGTCAACCAATGAGATTACAAGCACCATTCCTCAGGTGAAATTGATTAACATCGGGATCCAATGGGAAGGCAAGTCACGCAGCAAGGGGGCAAGAATACCACCTATTGAGCTTGGGCTCCTGACTCCAGGGTCTTTTAAGGTGATTGATACTTATTTAGCATATCAATCCCTGATGCCCACCCTTAAGGAAGTATGTAGTTGTTTCTGTTTACTCTTGTCTTGAGATCTGGCCCATGTTGGAGGAGTGTCTGTCTCTAGTTGGAAAGTCACCTTGTCTTCCATGTCATCCTGGAGGGCCTGGCCCTGTCTGACTGCCTATAATATTTCTATCTAACTCAACTGCCTGCAACAGTATATGTGGAAGATACTGAGAAAGAGTCATCTACTTCTCCAGGTATTGACAAATCTCATGATACCAGTACAACAAGTATCAGCAGAGCCTTCTGCCTTTTTGAAAGAGTCATAAATGTCCTCCTCCCTCTCTTTAGCTATAGTCTTTGCCAGTGTCCTGGAAAGGGCACAGTTTGCGTCCACACTTCTAGAGTTCAGACTTCTGCCTCATAAGATGCAGGGCAAATAGCTGGTACCTTAGCTCTTCTGTCTGGCTTATGGCCTGCAAGCAGTACCCAGGGATGCGCCTGGGTTTTCTCCCAGGTCCTGTTCGTTCTGTGAGTCCTCAGGGGAGATCCAGGAGCTTGTGAGTGAATACAAGCACCTCTCCTGTCTGGGAACCATGAGCCACTCCAGCTGTACTGCGGGCTAGGCTTGGTCTTTCAAAGTAGCATCAGCTTCCCTCTGATTCCTTTAAGATAGTGCCTCCTTTTCTCCTGAACCTTACCAAAGGCAATGGGTCACAGGTCTGTTTACCTGAAGTTGTTTACCCTTAGGAATTGGGTTACCCTTTGCCTTGCAAATATGGCTTGTCCCTAGCCCTAGGGAGTCGACATTTAGCAGGCATTTCAGTTTCCTCTGGGGTTGGAGGTAGAGTGGTGAGCATAGCTATCTTTCAGTTTCCTCAAATTACTGAGGTAGAAGTGGCATTCTGTCCACTTTCTTTGTCTCACACACATGTGCAGTTTTGGGCAGATAACTAAAAGAAAACAGAATCATGGGACATGCAGTTTTCATAGCAGGGAGAACTTGTGACCTACACGTTGGCATAGATTCTTTCAGCAAAAATGGCACCTTTACCCAAAACTTGCTGAAATTATTGGTCTCTCCCTTGAACTCAGGATTAAGACCCTTGTTTTATGGGGCATGCAGGGGAAATGTGCTCAAGTGAGCCTTTAGTGAAACTGTTCTTTTTGTAAAAAGCCTGACCTGGAGGACCTCACTTGTCGAAGCTACTTCTGGCTGGTCCCCTTCAAACTATTTTTCATCAAACATTTTTAGAAACAGTGGTGACTGAGGGATCTGTATTCCTAAAGTAGTTTGAGGCATGAGGAGCCCTGGAATGTTCTAGAATAAGGGTCAGTGAAGCAGTGGGTTTGGTTGTCATGGGGATCTCACCTGAGGAGTCCAGGTAGAAAGTTGGACATAACGTCAGCAGCATTCTGGGGTTGAGAAGAGAAGAGCTTGAAGGGGCTGCTTGTTCTGGTGCTCTTGGGAGAAAAGAAAAGGCCAGGGCAGCAGATTCGGTAACAAAGTAGAGGGGGTGAGGGCAGCACTCCAGGGGGTAAAGGCTGGTGCGCTCCTGCGGGGTCGCAGCCTGCACTTCCTGTGGCCCAACTTGGCTGCCCTCAAATGCGAAAGAAATAGATCTAAGGAGGAGAAAACCTGAGGAGATCAGGTGTGGCAGGGGCTGAAAGGGAGGACTAGGAGGAGCTGGCCTTGCGATCTGCGCAGCAAAGCTGTGGGCGGATTGTGTGCGAACCTCTCTATTCCTTATTTTAAATTAAGCAAAAGCAAGACCGCATTGTTTTGTCATGAATAATTTCCATCTGGTAACCAGATCTCAGACGCAGGGCCCTGCGAATCCAGTGCACCAAAAACTTGTGTTCCTGACTGGAAACACCAGCAGACATCCCAGGGTGTTTCCTTTGAAATTCAGTAAAATGCTCAATTTTTTACTGGAAGATATCTGCAAATATCTTATTTTTCTCAGCAGAAAAAACACCCCATGCTGTCTTTTCCTTCTATTTGAATAGAATATTCTATTCAATAGAATATTCTATTCTATAAATAGAAATATCTAAAAAAACCCACCATAAAATGCCCAGGTATTTTGTGTTCATTGAATTCTATTTAAAGAAGAAAGAGACATTTCCTTAAGCGTAAGTCAGAAAAATAGAAATGTGCTATTTAATCTAAGGAAAAATGTCGCATTTTATGTTATGCCTATAAAGTATTACCTATAATACTGGTAACAATGATAACCATATCTGACTTCACATGACAGCTTTTATTTGAGGACTTTCAAAAAATCATCTGTTTATGTTCTTAAATTTCTCTCACTAAGACCCCATGAGGCAGCTAGTGCGCTATACTCTGTAGATGTAAGGAAGGAAGTGGGACCCAGCTAATGGTGACAGAGGCCAGCTGCAGAGTGTGATTCACAGCCAGCGCTGTGCATCCAGGCAAGATGCCATCAAGGGATGAGACAGTGTCCCTAGAAGTTATCACTCAAATCCGTTTCTAGAAACGCAAACTCTCCCAAAGCTCCTTAAGTGAATAATTTTGCCACTCATAGCACTAACCACCCTCTGGGCTTGCAAAGTTTTCTTTGTGAGCATAGATTTAACTAGAAGTCAGTTGTTTTGTAGGTATAGTGTTACTCAGGTTGTCCACTTCTTCATGAATGAAGGGGTGTTATGGTTTGAGATACAACTGTGGGTTTAGCTTTTTCTTATTCCAATTCTGTTAGTTTTTGCTTTATGGCAATTGCGCCTCTGTTGTACATTTTACAGTTGTGTGCTCTTGATGAGTTGTCCCTTTCCTCATTGTAAAATGTCTCTTATCATTGCTAATAATATTCCTTATCCTAGCATGACTTGGTCATTACCATAGCCTTTCCAGCTTTTGATTCATCCATTCATGAGATATCATTTTCTACACTGTTCCTTTTAACTTGTGGTTTTATGTCCAAAGTGGGTTTTTAATAGACAACATAGAGTTGTATCTTGCTTTTCAATTTTTTCCATCAATCTCTGACATTTACTTTTAATTAGAGATTACGCTATTTATATTTCAAGTGATTATCAACACAGGTAGAACGAAAATTACCACTTTGCTGTGTAGTTGCTATTTGTCCTACTTCACCTTTCTTCTTTTGGGTAAAAGGAAGTTTGTTAATAATTCCACTTTATAATACTGACAAATGAAACTGATACAGAATCATGACTTTTTTTTTTTTTTTTTTTTTTTTTTTTTTTTTTTTTTTTTTTTTTTTTTTTTTTTTTTTTTTTTTTTTTTTTTTTTTTTTTTTTTTTTTTTTTTTTGTCTTTTTGAGACAGGGTCTTGCTATGCAGTTCAGGCTGGCCTTGAGCTCACTTTTGTAGCCCCAGCTGGTCTTGAACTCGCATTGATCCTCCTGCCTCAGCCTCCCTAGTGCTGGGATTATAGGCGTGCACCACCATGCCCGGCTCAAAATCATGACTTTTAGACTGTAGGAATTCAACTGCTATCTCTTTTGTTTCTTCCTCACTCTCATGCTTACCTCTACCTTTATTAATATAAGAGCTATAAAATTATACGGTGAATTTTAATTTTTAAATTTATTAGAGTAGAAGACACATTTCCATTAGACTCCCTCTGTGAATGTCTTTCACCGTGTTGCCATTTGCAATGACTCAAACTGTTTTCTTTTTATGGTTGTTTTGACCTTGGGCAAGAGCTAAAAGGGCCACAGTGCCAGACCTGATGAAGAGGATGGATGAGGATGCACCACAGCATTTTATGAGTGGGCCTGTCATTTGGAGGACACTGAGGCAGCCATATTCATTATCCTTTTGATCACACCTTGTAAAAACATTCCCATAAGACGACTTTCAGAACTATTTCAGGAAGTGACAAGACGAATGATATAAGTGTGTTCAAAGTGGGGAGACCATTTTGAGAGGGATTAAAGATAATATATCTTTTATAGTAATAGATTTTACAAATTAAACAGCTATCATATATTTTGATCACCCTGTCATGTTTTGTGCCTGTGTTAGCCTCCTCTAATTATCACAAATACCTAAGATAATGAACTTCTAAAGAAAAAAGCTTTGTTTCAGCTTACTGTTTTGGAGCCTGCAGTCCATGGTCTCTTGCTCCCTTTGTTCTGTGCCGGCGATGGTGGGGTGTAGAACCTCTTGCTTCATGACTGGGAGCAAAAGAGTAAAAGAAGGAACAGGAATCCCCCCCTATTCCCTTTCAGGCTAAGCTTCCAGTCACCTGAAGACTTCCTCGTGAGCACCACTGTTCAAAGTTTCCACCACCTCCCGACAGCTCCCTGGGGACCAAACCTTCACATGAACTTTTGGAGGATGTGCTGCCTCCCAGCTACAGCAGCACCTTCTGTATCACTCCATTGCTCTCTTGGTGTATGCTGGGGAGAAATGGCAGCAGGAATGAGGAAAAGATAGACAAGGAAAAGACAAGAGCTGGGTCTGGTGGTGGCCCATGCCTGACTGGCAAACGACCCCCAGCACAACAGTAGAGGTGTTTATTTATACCTTGCAAAGTTAGTATCATGTGACACAAGGTTGCCTAGTGACTAATAGCTAACAGTAGCCTAGAAGAATGCTTTTCTCAGGACCGAGGTGGATTGGCTGCTTTAGGCACTGAGGCCTCATCCTGCTCTCACACATTCAGCCAATTTCCAGCTTTAGCAGCTCCCAACACCTACGGATTCTAGTCTCATTCACTGGAGCCTGTGGCTGGCTTCACAGGAGACTGCATCTGGACAGTTATGAAACATGCACAGAGCTGTTTCTATTGGTTCTCCTCCTTCCAGTGACCTTATTATATTGCCTGCCAGCCCATGTCTATAAACCACTGTTCTACATTTTATCTGGTCTTGTATTTATCAAAGAGGAGAAAGTAAACCTAGTCACTGTTACTGCCTCTGGGCTGTGGAGGGTGTTCCAGCGCAACTCACCTTAACACAGCAACTAAGAATCCCAGCTTTCCCATCTTGTAAGATGGCAGGCAAAAACACTGAGAAGCCAGACACTAAAGAGAAGAAACCTGAAGCCAAGAAGCCGGCTGCCAGTGAAAGTGTAAGGTGAAGGTAAAAAAGCCCAAGAAGGGACAGTACCATTGCAGTCAAAATTGTGTCCTGGTTAGAGGAACTAGTAGATAGATACTCCCGATCTGCTATGTACTCCAGTAAGGCTTTGTATAAGAGAAAGTACACAGCTGCTAAATCAAAGATTGAGAAGAAAAAGAAGGAGAAAGTTCTTGCTACAATCACAAAACCCGTTAGTGGGGATAAGAATGAGGTACCCCAGTGGTTAAGCTTCGAAAAATACCCAGATACTGCCTTACTGAAGATGTGCCCCAAAAGCCCTTGAGCCACGGCAAGAAACCCTTCAGTCAGCATGAGAGGAAACTTTGAGCTAGCATCACTCCTGGCACCGTCTTGATCATCCTCACTGGGGGTCACAGAGGCAAGAGAGTGCTCTTCCTGAAGAAGTTGGCTGGAGGCTTTCTAATTATGACTGGGCCTCTTAGCCTTGATTGTGTTTCTCTATAAAGAACACACCAGAAATTTGTCATTGCCACCTCTACAAAAATTGCTATCAGCAAAGTCAAAATCCCCAAACGCCTCACTGATGATTACTTCAAGAAGAAGCTGCAGAAACCCAGACACCGGAAGATGAGATCTTCGACACCGAGAAAGAGAGAGACCAGATTTCAGAGCAGCCAGCACAAGGTGAATCAGAAAGTGGTACACTCAGATTTTAGCAAAAATCAAAGCTGTTCTTCAACTCCAGTTCTTTTGCTCTGACAAATGGAATTTATCCTCATAAATTAGTGTTCTAAATTCCTTACTAAGAGCCTAATTAATAACTGATACATTTTTTTTTAAATTCCAGAAACAGCTTGGGGTTTCTGCACTGCATTCACCCATGATTCCCTCTCTAAGATTCCTTCCCTCCTCCACTCACCATGTAAGTTCTAGAATTTCTTCTTCACTTAACAGAAAAAGCCTTTATTTCCGGAGTTTTGAGTCAGCCTAGATTAGTGTTTGCATTATCTTCCGGAGGCCTCATCAGGGTGTTATACCTTGTTTTCTGAACACAGCTCTGGGGAGAGTAGGAGATTAAAGGGGGACTCTTCAGAAAGACTGGATGGTGCCACATTCTGCTCTCTTTCTTAACGTGCAGGTAGCTGAACCTCCTGGTGTTGGGAGCTGTAGGAAGCCAGGAAATTGATCATGTGTGTGTAGGTGGGACTAGGCCTTCGTGTCTACAGCAAACAAGCTACCCCTGTGCTGAGAAAAACATCCTGTCTGGTTCAGGCCTTGCGTCATGCGATACAAACTTTGCAAAAGTATAAATAAAGGATCCTTTTTGTGTGTGTTCAGTTAGTCTTGCCCATCAGGCAGACTGGTGACCCCCTAGCCCAGCTTTTTGTCTTCTTGTCTATCTTTCTCATTCCTACTGCTGTGTCTCCCCAGGGTAGAACCGTTCGCAGTAAGAGCAACCGATCCCTACATCTGGCAAATCATAATTTCTAGAAGAGTAGAGGTTAAATGTTTTGGACTGAATGTAAGCCTGTGATCAACCCCAAATCTATGGATTAATGCTGTAGAATTTCTGCGGGAATTCTAGGCATGGGCCATGCAACTATCTGGATGTCAGTGGAGATGTCTCATAACCCACATTACCCCTGTGGCATGAGGTGACCTGTATCTCAGAGACGTAGGTAGTCCTCATGGTCCTCATGCATACCATACGACTGAGGGTCTCAGGCAGCTACCTTTGAAGTCCCACCCTGCTCCCTGCTCTGTGCTGGCTTCAAGACCTGCACTTTCTGCACCCTGTTGCCCTTCCTTATCCACACACGTCTGTACTCCTGGCAATTCCAGATCCATCCTCAAGCTGGGCTTCAAAGGCTCTCATCCTTGTCACCTCTTTCCCAGAAGAAGCTGTAGCTCTTCACTCTGACCCAGGCTTCTGCTTCCCATCAGCCTTGCCGTCCCCAGCCCGAGGACCCCCATGTGGCCTCAGATGTTACTGGGGGGACTGATTTTCATAGCCTTCCCCTGAGTACACTCTGGAGGAGCACCAAAATGTGCATGTCATTGAACCTGTATTCAAAAAACTGAATGGAAAAATCACTGCATCCTGATAACCTAATTAGTCAGAACCTGGACATGGCACGGTGCTGCTCTAACCTATGCTCACAGAGGCAGGGCCTGGCTCTGTGCTTGCCACACAAATGCCACACAGAATGGTGCTCCAAATTCCAGCTCTGTTGGTGGCAACACTTCTCTCCCTTGGCTAAGGCCATAAATATTGAAAAGCACTGAACATATCCTTTGGTCTCCCATCCTACATGTGCCCCCTTTCCCAGCCAGTTGGTGCCCTATCACAGTGCAATGTAGCCAGACTCTGCGATCAGTTTCCACCACCATCATGGCCCTCACTCACTCACATGACTCTGCTGACCAAAATGGCCCTTTTAAAATATCAGTTCAATCATTCTCATATTGATCATCCTTCTCCTCCAGTCAGAGTCTTCTTTTATTTTAATAATTTTTTATTTTATTTATTTATTTTTTTCTTGTTTCAGAACCTTTGTTTGTGTATTCACTCATTTTTATGGCCGGCTCAGCCCGCACAGAGGGCAGGGCTGGTGCAGCATGTGGTGCCGGGGATCGAACTGCGGTCCCTGAAGCCGCCCAAGCTTCCCCAAGCAGGCGCTTTAGACCACTGAGCCATCCCGCCGGGCCCCTCCACTCAGAGTCTTCTGATTGTTCTCCATTACAGAGTAAAGGACAAGAATCTGTGAGTGCCCCCAAGTCCTGCCCACAGCCTCTGGTCACTGCTTCTACTCCAGCTCTAGCAGCACAGGCTCTTCCTTGAAGACCCAAGCCAGGGTCTTCATGCTCCCTCGGCCTGTTGCATTCCTCCAAGATTTCTGCACTGCCTGAGTAGCTCTCACCCATGGTAACCTGCACCTGTGCCTCTTGTTCTATCTCCCTTGCTCCTCTTCACCCACCTCTTCCAAGTCCCCAATTCTGCTCTGTGTTTTTGGAATATTTCTACCCCATGCTAAACAGTTTCTTTGTGTCCAGTTTTCTTTTCTGGCTCCTCCCCTGGACTGCCAACCACACGAGAGCAGGGAATTACATTTGTGTCCTGCTTTGGGTGTGCTCAGGTGCATTGATGGTGGCCTGCCCTGTCCTACGTTCACCTGTGGAGGTCACCAGTGACATAAACGCACCTCCCAAGATTCTCAATCATGTCCATTCTGGGCCTTTAAATGTGACTTACAAAATAATTTGGTTTCAAAAGCTGTGAATGTATGGATCTTTCTACTCCACTTAAACCTGATCTAAAATGAAAAGGTTCCCGATTCATAAGACTGATGACAATGAATCCCAAAGAATGCTTTCTCTCGTGAGCGTTTCCTGTCCCTGGCTTCTGTGAGCACTGAAGCCAGCCTGATAGTCTAACCCGATTGCTTTCAGGGGCCACAGCCCAGCCTCCAGGGCTCTCCCACACACTGCACAGTTGGCCAGCCCAGCTGGTCTCCAGGATCTGGGGGAGGCTTATGCGGCTGACGTCAATTGGCAGGGCCCGGGGGAAGAAGCTCACACTCAGCCTGCCTCCCACACGCTTCTCATTTCCACTCAGAGTTATCAACCAACTTCTGCTCCCTCTGTTCACATCCATTGCTACCATTTTTTTTCCAACCAGGAAGCACATGGCCTTTACAAACATGGTTTGTGTTCTTCTCAATCTAAGGCTATGCCGGCTAAACACAGTTTATAGTTCACAATTATTTGTGAACTGCTCCAGTGACAATTTTAGCTGCACATTTATTGCTTAAGATATTAATATTTTAAAAAACTAAGCTCATTCTGTTATAATTTCACATTTTTTTTAATCTGAAAGGCAAGAGGGGGGGCTGGGGAGATAACTCCGTGGCACAAGTACCTACCTGGCAAGTACAGGGTCATGAGTTTGAACCCCAGTCCTGAAATAAATAAACAAACAAACAAACAAATAAACAGTGGAAATCTGCACACAGATCTGTCAAGCTGACCTTACAACGACTGATTTATCAGTCCCCTCTGCTTGTGCACTGAGATCCGGACAGTTAGCCCTTGTGTCCAGTGTGTCTGTGAAGATACAGCCTCATTCAGAACTTTGAAGTTGTACACCTATTGTCCACAGACTGCAAAGAGACCAGATAAATAAAAGCACACAGAGAAACCTGCAATGTTATAGTGTATCATTGGGTAGAAAAGCAAGACCAGAATAATTCATTCTGTGAATAGGGAATGTTTTCTTAGAATAAAGACTTCTAAGCACACTTGTACTTTCATCTGAACTTTCTCCTGTCACATTGGCCATCCACTACACTACAAAAAATGGAAGTAAAAAGGGCAGAGTGAAAAGCCGTGCACTGACCAGGCAGAGCTGCGGGATCCTACCATGCCAGGCTTTCTGTGGGGTGCTGGAGTATACTTCTGGGATTAACTTCCCTGCATTCTGAGTAACAGTGACCACTCAGCACCTCTCCCTTAACTTCCTCGTGTACGCTTTCTGCTGCCATGTCTCCAGACTCTCACAGGTCTTTTTTTTTTTTTTTTTTTTTTTTTTTTTTTGTCATTTTGAGACAGGGTCTCATTATGCAGCTCAGGCTGGCCTTGAGATCACTTTTGTAGCCCAGGCTGTTCTCAAACTCACACCGGTCCTCCTGCCTCAGCCTCCCAAGTGCTGGGATTACAAGTGTGAGCCACCATGCCCAGCTCTTATTAAGTTTTAGTTTGGATGGAAAGTTAGCAATACCTGACCTGGCTTCTCTGATCTTTTCCTCAGTGTTGGACTAGGAGCTCACCAGGACCCCACACTGCTGTGTGCCCTATTAGACTCCCTTCTCCTCACTGCCTCTAAGGACACTCGCACCAATGCTTCATTTCTTTGAAATCTCTGATTTTAATCAGTCTCAGTGCTGTTCCTCCCCTTTGCCCTTCTTGCATGCTATCTGTATCTCCCAGGGACCCAGTTGCAGGTCCTATCATTGGAAAAGGAACTTGTCAAGCACTGACTGGATCATGTATCCAAGTAATACTGGATATAGAGCAGCAAGCCAGCCTCGGTGGACACAGCAGGACAGAGTGATACACCTTCCTGAGTCCACCTGATAGCTCCTGATTTCTCCATGTCTGACTCATCTACACCTTTCCAAGGAGACTTCAAAGCTCTTACAACTCTTCCTTAGCCAAATTGTGTGTATGTCATCACCTTTTTCTGAAACATATCTGCTAGTGAAGGTTTATCAGAGCCACATTTTCTCATTAATTTCCATAATTTCATACATGTAGAAAAAAAAACTTAAATTCACATTAATCATCATGAAATTTACCTGTTGGCATATTTCATTATGTTTAAATTTATAATGCTTATTTACAGACAGAAACTCCGCATAGATAGAATGATCATAGGATCAAGGTCAGGTAGATCTTAAGTTCAGTACAGTGATGGATGGAATAGCACCTCCAAGAAGATGCTCCCTGCAGGCTACCACAGAGCTTTGAATATAGTCTTAGGAACAAGTCCTGGAAGAAAATTTTGTGCTTGTCATTTTCCTTCAAGATAGAAAGCTCTGATGGACAATAAATATGTAGGATGGACTAAAAACCAAGGGTCCCTCAAAAACTCCAGTAATCTGTAGTAATGATCTAAATCCAAGATGATAAAACTTGCTAAGGACTGTATTGAGTGTGGCATTTGACTCCTTCATCAGAATAGCACTATTTAACAGTAGTTATGATTAAAGAATTTTAGAATTTGGCAATTTTGAAATTCATAAAGAACCTATAACATAATTCCCTGACCCAAAACTCGAATCTGTGTGCTCCAGGGTGTAGGGATCTGTCGATCTTACTGCAAACTGGTTTAACCCTGGGGCGACACAGCGGTAGGAATAAGAAAGATAGACAAGACAAAAAGTTGGGCTAGGTGGTCACCAGTCTGCCTGATGGGCAAGACTAACTCAACACACACAGAAATGAGCCTTTATTTGTACTTCTACAAAGTTTGCATCCCATAACACAAGGCTACCCAGCAACCAATAGCTGGCCTGAACCAGACAGGATGTTTTTCTCAACAGGACATTTTTCTCAGCACCGGGGTAGCTTTCTGCTCCAGGCAGGGAGGCCCAGTCCCACCTACACAAACTTGATCAAAGTCCTGGCTTCCTGGGGCTCCTAACATGGGGCACCATAGAATAAGTCCAAGAGAAAAAGGAGGTGACTCTTGACTCCTCTGTCCTGAACCATGTGAGGTCCTTAGGCTCATTTTAGAGATACACTGGAAAACATAGCCAAGGCCACGTCACTTATCAGCTACCCAGTACCAAGGAAAGGGTGCAGAGTCTAAAAATGTTGTTTACTGGGGAAAGCTAAAGTAACTGGTGGCATTCAGGTTAAGGAATCAAAAAAGAAACACAACTATTTTCAAATGTTGGGGCGAAAAAAAAAAAAAACCTCTGTGCATAACTTTAGTGGCTGGGGAGATAGTTCAGTAGAGTAAGTGTGTGCCTGTTCTGGAAAAAAAAACCCAAATGTTGAGGATTTTGTTTGTTTCCAATGTCAATGCCATTGGGCCATGGTATTCCTAGGTCACCAATCTGAATTTCTTCTAAACAAATACCTAAGGGGTATACCCAAGATTTTTTTTTAAAGTTCCTCTTCAGGCCATCCAGTATATAATGCTCAGAACATCTCCCCACACCCCTAGAAAAGGCCACATCCTTAACTGTTGGCACTATATCGTCACTGCCCACGAAATGCTCTTGGGTTATTTATTTCCTTGTTTCTATGTTCTCTTTCGTCTCCTTTCCCAGCCCTGTAATTTCATACATTCGGTGTGGGTCCCAGGGGTGTCCCAGGGGTGATATTTAACTGTAGGTCCAGGACTGGGAGGAACTCTCTGGAATATTTCCATACTCATTGGAAAATAACATAATAGTAACCAATATAACTAATTAGTACTGTAAATGTGGTTTACTTACTATAATGGTAATTTTATCTGCTGACTAGAGTAGCTACTGACCTAATCAAATATAAATCTGGTGTTAATATGAAGATGCTTTATAGAGGTATGTCTTAGTTACTTTGCTCATTGCAAAATAAAATGCCAGATGCCCAAAGTTAAGGGAGGAAAGATTTGTTTAGGTTTACAGAGGTTATAGTCCCTAATGGGTGGCTCCAGGGCAGGGTGGCTTGCAAAGCAGAACAGCTCCTGGTGGACAGAAGAGATCAGAATCAACAGCCAAATCTTAAGAGTTTCTTGCTGCCCCTGTCACTCTCTGCCTTCTGCCCCTGTCACGATCTCTGTAAATTGCTGGGATTAGGACAGTACCAGACCAGTGAGCTGATCACATGCTCTTAGTCCCAGAATTGTATACTCTAGATCCAGCTGCCTCTGATAAAGTCCCATGGCCATATGAGGCCTTGAGAGGACATCTAGTATATTTAACATCTATGATCATTCCATTTAAAGTAAAAGAGATTTTACTTGATAATGTGAGTGACCCTGACACACTCAGTTGTTGAAGGTCTAAAGGGCAAAAAATCTGCAAACAAGAAAAACAACCCGCCAAACTGAGCTCTACCTGGTAGGAAGGAATTCTATCTTCTGATAGCAACATAGTAATTGTGCCTGAGTTTCAGCCCCTACAATTGTGTGTCATTTCTTTTAAAAATAAAAAAGGTATGTATTTGTAAAGATTACTCATCAGCACCTTTTTTTTCTTTTTGAGACAGTCTCACTATGCAGCTCGGGCTGGCCTTGAGCTCACTTTTTAGCCCATGCTGGTCTTAAAATCACCATGATCCTCCTACCTGTCCCAAGCACTGAGATTACACAGGCATACACCACCATGACCAGCTTATAAACATTACTCTTGTAGATAAGCAGTCAGACAGACATAACCTTATCAATTCAGGTCTCCAGAGAACCCTGACTGCTTCATCCAGCAGACAGACTCTGGTTCTGAGGCATCTTCTGGCTGTGGTTCCCAGAGGATAGAACAGACAAGGGGTTTCCCACCTCTCCTGCTTGGTGTGCTGCCTCTACTTTCAACAGCTATAACTTTTGGGTCTGGGATCTGGGGTCCTCACAGTGGACAGGAAGCCTTACTGGCCTTTGTCCACCCAGTGATGACCTGCGGATGGTGTCTCTGTCCTGTTCTTTGTGCCCTTGAATTTCTCATCTTGTAGCTGGCTCTTAACCAACCGCTGCACTGGTGACCTGTATCTCACGTCCACTGTAGGGCAGGGGAGGTCCAGGATGCTGAATGCTCTGCATCACTCACAGAACCACTCACAGTTGAACAAGACAGATCATTTAGGTTTTTTTGTTTGTTTGTTTGTTTTTGTCTTTTTGAGACAGGGTCTCGCTGTACAGTTCAGGCTGGCCTTGAGCTCAGTTTTGTAGCCCAGGCAGGTCTCGAACTCTCACCGATCCTCCCGCCTCAGCCTCCTGAGTGCTGGGATTACATGCGTGCGCCACCACGCCTGACAGATCATTTAGTTAGAGTAAATGTAAGTGGATCCTTTATTTCTGGCTTCCTGTATGAATTTATACTGGACAAGTTGCTAAATAGTTCTCATATAGTGCACTACTTTGTGTATTATATTTTTCCATAACGTGAACAATTCAATGTGTATGCAAATGTTGTGTGCATGTATTATATATTTTAATTTATAGATAAAAGGCAGTACGGTAGCTCTATTCTTTTCACAGACATTTTCTTTTTCTTTTTTTGCGGGACCAGGGTTTGAACTCATGACCTTGCACTTGCCAGGCAGTCACTTGTGCCATGAAGCTATCTCCGGGGCCCCTGTAGCTTCTCTTAATTACTCTGATGATTTTAAGATCTATTTATTTTACTTCTAACTGCTGCCTTGTACTGTATTCATCAACCACTAGCTCCACACTTCTGCTCCAGCAAACAACACTGCACTGAACATCTTCAGGTGCATCCCCCACCCAAATGCATATGACAATGTCTTTAGAAATACACACTAATCTCGTTAACATTGCCAGGTCACACTCCATAGCAAGTGTTCCTGTCAGTGCATGGGGTCTCCTATTTCCCATCCTTGGCACTATTGATTCCATTTCTAATTTTACTAATTTAATATATAACAAATGATATGCTGTCAGCCCCCAGTATTTATAAGTTCTATATCCAAAAATTCAACCAACCAAATACAGAAAGCATTTGTAAGACATTTGGAAAATAGAAAAATATCTGTATCTGTGCTGACCATGAACAGACTTTTTTATTGTTGTTATTTCCTAAACAATACAATGTAACAACAATTTTCACCATTTTGCTCAGAGTGAAAGGAGGGCCTGAACTCTTCTCCCCTAAAAATGCCCAGGAACAATTATTGTTTTTCTTAGTTGCACTTTTCAGATCACAAGTGGGCTTGAGCTCTCTTCATATGTTTGTCAAGCTTTAGGGTTTCCTCTTCTGAAAACTGCCTACTATAAGTGTTTTTGCATAGGTTTTATTCAGGCTCTCTTTACATCGTCTTAATCAACTACAAGAAATAGACAGCCATGTGTCCTAGTTACTTTGCACTCATTTCTGGGACAAATACCAAACTGAAGGAAGGAAAGGTTTATTTAGCTCACAGTTGCTGGAGGTTTCAGTCCATATTCGGCTGGCCCAAGGCTGATAGGAACAGGGCAGAGAGCATCCAGTTCATGGCGGTGGAACAACAACAATCTCAATAGAAGAAATCGACTAACCAGGGCAGAAGACAGCAACAGTGCAAGTCTGTCTGTCTCTTTTTATATTACATTCAGGCTCTCTGCCTCAGCCTATCAGCCTTAGGCTACACCTATAATCCCAGAAGTACTTAAAACACATAATCCCAGGGATCATGGATCAAGTCTCAGACTGTAGATCAGCACTAAAATGCATCAAGTCTCAATGAGTCAAGTCTCAATCTATAGAAGTCCTCACCCAATGACTGCATGAGGCTTTCGGGGGGACAATTAGACATAAACCATAACACCATGAGAGCTACTGAGGATTTTAGATATTAGCAAAATATTTTATACATCTATCATTTTCATCTCCGGTGCCCTTTAAGTGAAGTAAATTCATCAATTTTTTGCCAGTTAATTCATAGTTCTGAGGTTTTGTTTAAGAATTTTGTCCCACCCTATGTCAGGAAGATAATCTCCTATATTTCTATTCTGTTGTATTGTATTGTATCATATCATATATATTATATTGTATCTGTAGTTTAAGCTTTAGCATTTGTGTCTTTAATCAGTTGCAGTCTACATTTGAAAATGGTGTGAGGTACGGGCCATGCTGTACATTCTTCTGCTTCAAGAGCCAATTTTCCACCATCTATCAAGCAGTTTGCTCTTGGCTTGGTTTGTGTTTCCAGCTTGCTTACGCACTGAAGGCTCAGACATGGATCCATCTCTAAACATGCTTTAACTTTCCACTGGATTATGTATCTGTTTGTGGTAAAATATGCATTCTTTATGAATTTAACAGTAGAATATGTTTTCATATCTGCAAGGATGATCTCATCTATTTATGCATACTTTCCAAGCTTTACGTAAACCTTTACATTTTCATATAAATTTTATGGTGAGACTTTTGCAATCCTCCAAGAAAATCCTACTGGAGCTTTTATAGGCATTACCCTAAATTTATAATTATACCCACAAAATCTAGCATCTTTATAATATTAATATGTCCTGTGAAATAGCATTGGATTGTTTTCATATCATTACTTGACATCATTAAAATTTTACAATTTTTATATAAAATCTCTATAAATCAATGATTATGTGGGGGCCTGGCGGGATGGCTCAGTGGTCTAAAGCACCTGCTTGGGAAAGCTTGGGTGGCTTCAGGGACCACAGTTCGATCCCCGTCACCACATGCTGCACCAGCCCTGCCCTCAGGGTGGGATGAGCTGGCCATAAAAATGAGTGAATAAACAAACAAAGGTTCTGAAACAAGAAAAAAATAAATAAATAAATAAAATTTTTAAAAAATGATTATGTGAATTCTTATATGCTCTGTAGTGCTGTTGGCTATTTGGAATAATATTTTTGTTATGCTTTCTGGTTAGTATCATCAGCATAGAAGATTCTACAGATTTAAAAGTTTTCTTATATCCAAAAATGTTATAAAATATTTTGCTAGTTTTAACAGTTGGATTTGGAGATGTAGATAATTATATTTTCTATAAATAAATCATATTTAACAGTTTTACCTACTCTTTTACATCTCTCCTTTTTAAATATCACTTATGTCATTCTCTTTCTTTACAGCACTGGTCAGTAGCATATATATATATATATATATGATATATATATATCATATATATATATGATATATATATCATATATATATTTACATATATATATATATATGTAAAGGTTAAATAATGGGACTCATGGGAAATGTCATTACCTTGCTCAAAATTTTAGAAATGTTTAAGTGCCTTTAATAATTATACTGTGCACTGTGACCTTTAGGCCATATAGTTTTAACAAGTAGAAGATGTACCTTTCTATTTCTAGTTTATTAACAATTTTTACTATAAATACATGTTGAATTTGTGAGGAACATTTCCTGCATCAATTCAGATAATCTTTCATTTTATACTTTATTCTTAGTTTAAATAACGAATCCACTGACATGTTTTCACATAGTATACGATTCTCCATATGAATAAATATAGCTACTATCTTTTTTAGCACAATGTAGGAGTTTTTAGCTCCATATTATTTACATGGATATTGACATTTATGTTCAAAATGAACTATGCATGTAATTTTCTTGTTTTTGTTTTTTTTTTTTTTTTTATGGGGGAGATACTGGAAATTAAACCCCAACCTGTGCTTGTCAGGCAGGCACTTGTGCTTTTTTTTTTGGTACAGGGTCTCATTACTAACTCATACTGATCCTCCTGCTTGTATCTCCCAAGTTCTGGGATTACAGGCATGTGCGACCATGCCCAGGCTAAGGCCTTTTCATATTCTTGGACAAATACCAGAATTAAGTCATAATTCATTGTTTCTTGAAGTTTACAGAACTTATCAATAAAACTATCTCAGTTCTGGAGTTTGAGTAAAAAACATTTTCAAATGTTATATTTACATGTATGTTGTGTATGCCAATTCAATTTATGGCCAAAGCAATTTCAAAGATTTTGGATAAAGCAGTACATGAAACACTTATTTTTGGCATAATTTAATTTTAGAATTCTATTCCTCTTTCTCCCAAGTTCCACTTGCTTCCCACCTCCTTTTTTTCCATTTCTGTATGAATCACGCTGCCCGAAACAGTAGGCATCTTCTTGGTTGAGCTTATCACGTTCAGGCTTCTGTCGTCATTGGTCTCCTTCCTGCCTGGGAGGCCCCAGGGACGCCTATCAGCCTCCTTTCTGTACAGTGATCATGTTTCATAGCCAATGTGCATTGCCCTTTAGTACCCAAAATTGCAAGTGTCAGGAATAAGGCACTGTAGTGTAGTAGTGAGCCACCACTGCGCAGGCTTTGGAAGGACATGCCCCAGCAATTTTATTGTGTTCTTCCTTGGTCAGGAAATAAAGCTTTGTCCCTGGGTTGTTCAAGTTATATCAGTTCCCAGGATCTGCCTGAAGCTATTGCTTATGGATGTCCCCACCTCCAGCAGGGCAAGGGCATGGGCAATGGAGGCTGCACAGTCCACACGCCCAGCAGTGGGGCCAAACCTGGTCACTGCAATAGAAAGTCCCTTAATTTAAATGGAGAGCACCACTTCTTTTATATAGGGATTACTGTGGAGTTAATATTTCAGGCCTCTGTTGTTGTTGTTTTCCTATATCAGAATAAAGAAAAGTTGCTCTGCAATGATTCTCCTCAGTCTATAGGCCTCCTGTTTGGTCTAGAGATTTCTTGGGCTTTTTTATATATGCTCTGAGCTGTAGATACTCAGAAAATGCCAACAGAGAGAGGAAAGAAAACCCAGGGGCATGTCAACTTAATAAGGGAAAAGAAAAAAAAAGTAATGTTGATTGAATGTGTTAATGTTTCATTGTTTGATCAATCTTATATACCTATATCTATTAATCTGAACTGATCTGATGATGAAAATATGTAATATAACCATTGTTAAATTTAAACAATAAAAATATGGATAGAAGAAAAAAAGAGAACGAAAAAAAAGAAAGAAAGAAAAACTATGTGATGTAGGATATAAAACTCTACAAATATGAGAAATAAATGCTTTTCATATGAGCTATCTAAAAAAATAAATAAAAGTAAAAGTAAAAAAAGAAAAAGAAAACCCAGGGGCAAGGGGGCTGCCCACTCCTGCACACGTAGCTGCCTGCCGGTGGACCTTGGGCTTCCTGTCTTCTAAGCGATTCGCAAACCTAGAAGAAAGGTAAATGAAAGCAAGTTTTATTCTATTTTATTTTTTTTAATTTATTTTTTTCTTGTTTCAGAACCTTTATTTGTTCATTCACTCATTTTCATGGCTGGCTCAGCCCGCCCCGAGGGCAGGGCTGGCACAGCATGTGGTGCCAGGGATCAAACCGCGGTCCCTGAAGCCATCCACGCTTTCCCAAGCAGGCGCTTTAGACCACTGAGTTATCCCCCCAGGTCCGAAAGCAAGTTTTAACATAGAGAAAGAACTCTTAAAATTGTTGCTGTAAGTAAATTTGAGGCTCTTTACCCAACCAACTATTTCTGAATGTGGAAAATAGTCTGTGTAAAAGTAAATGGAAAACTCTATGTTAGTTAAAAAGGTTTAAAAGTCAGAAAATCGTATTTCTAGTTTCAAACTGACAAAAGAGAAGGTGTATTTAGGAATCATTTGGTCCTAAGTCAATGCCCTCTGGAGCTATCAGTGCATTTTCTTTGTGTTCAAATTCAGTTTCACTAAGTTCCACTGATCAACCATACTTTGCTCATTTCATTTCCACTTTGGATAGGATTGATAAATAAAGAAACTCGTAAGGTGCCTATTATTCTCTTCTCTTGCTTCTCCTTCCTCTTCTCCTTCTAGTCTCCTTTTATTCTCTCTCTCTTACTGTGTCTTTCCTTTCTTTTTCCATCTTACTTTTCTTTCACTGCTACTTCCTGGCACCCAAAGTTGAAGGAGGAAAGGCTTACTTAGCTTACAGTTATGGAGGTTTCAGTCCATAGTCAGCTGACTCCAAGGCAGAGCAGCACGTGGCAGAGGTACAACCGTTCATGGAGACTGAAGACAGCCAAAGCAACAACCAAACTTTAACAACAATTTGTTGCCCCTTTTATACTCTCTCTAGGCTATTGGGACTGGGCTAGTACCAAACCAGTGAAAGGATCACACACCCTTAATCCCAGCATCATATACTCTAGATTCAGCCAGCTCCAAAAAAACCTCCACCAGAGGAGGCTTTGGGGGAACATGTAGACATAAACCATAACATTTCCTTTCCGCTCTTTTCTTTTATTCCCCAAAGATACTAGAAGTGGCTAAACATGGCACCTGACACACAGATCCCCACATATAACAAGTTTTTAACACCTTCACAATAAAGAATGGTCAGTGCATTTGCATGAAGGCTGATTTCAACCTAACGCCTAAGGAGACTTAGCTAGTAACTAGCTCATTAGAAATCTATACTTCAAGACCCACCAAATAGCTCAGCGGATTAAAGCAGCTACAAGCAGGCACAGGGGTCAAGGATTCAATCTCCAAGGACTGCTGTGCCAGCCTTGTGCTGGGATGCATAGAGGTAGCAATTGAGACTGGGTGTGGTGGCATGCAACTGTAATTCCAGCTCTTGGGAGGCTGTAAAGAGGTGGATCACTACGTGTCCCGTCTAGTAGTGAGTCCCTGAACACCCTATAGATCTTTCCCTAAAATATAAAAAAAATAAAGGAAAGAAGGAAGAAAGGAAAGGAGGGAGGGAGGGAGGAAGAAAAGAAAGAAAGAAAGAAAGAACGAAAGAAAGAAAGAAAGAAGGAAAAGAAAGACTTCAGAGATGGTTAGAACCAGACATGAAAACATTATAACATAAACATGCCACAGAAATGTTCCTCATTAACAACTTTGCTTGGTATAATAATAGTATTCAAGAAATGAAATTCAATACAAAGGTTCTATAGGTTTGAGTGCCTTTGATCACAATATAAAGATTGTGGTATACGTGGTCACCTGAGCCACATGAGGGGGTGCTAGGGGCTGAAATTCTTCATCTGACAAGGAACAAAGACAGTGGCTCCCTGTCCTCATACAAGAGGACACTGGACCGATCTTAACACCAAGGACTCTAATGAGGTCATCACTTATACCTGAGGATCTAGAGGAAGGATTCCATCAGGACCACAAAACCCGGTTACATATCTTCATTAGGGTCTGTTTGCTAATAATATATGAAGTACGATGGAAAGCTACTGCTCACATTTACTTTTTTCAATTACTATAGAAAACATCTATTGCAATTATTCCCCCCACAGAATCCTCTTTGATTTAGACACTCTTCTCCAACCATCCTCACCACTTCCTGAGGCAGTCCTCTTTCATGAGTGCCTGGCCTCTGCCTTGATATCCAGGATCAATCCAACACTTTTACCTGTTGTAAATTTCGGCTTTGGAGAGGAGTCAGAAACAGCACGACTCCAGATCCATGAATGAAGCAGATGAGGGCACAGCATACCCTTCTGCAAGCCTGCCTTTCCATTGGATGGCACTAGGCAGCAGCATCCACTGTGTTTGTTATCGCACCTTGTAAAGACAGAAAGAGAATTTCTAGAAGCACTTCAGAAAGCAGCAAGAATGATGTGGTGAATGTGTTTGAAACAAGAGGTAGTATTTTGAGCTAGACTAATGGCAACATGTCTTTTACTGTAATAATTTTTTTCATTTAAATGCATCCTGTGTATTTTGATCAGCCCTTGTATGTCAGCAGAAGTGAGTTGTAGCCATCTTTACAACAGTCCACCTGGTGCCAGGTTGCATAAATAGTGACCTGTTTCCTGTCACTGATGATAACAATGTTACCAACCTACTCCTAGAGCTGTTTGCTGTGCAATAGTTTACACTGTCAAAACATCATCTTGCTCCAGTGGATTAGGCCAGGGATCAGGGCCTCTGCCAAAGGTGTCTACCACAGAGCCTAGGGCAGTATGATGCTTGGGGCTGTCACTGATAGGCGGTGCTTCTTGGGAAATATGAACAAGAGTCAGTCTAACGCAGTGATAGAAGACAGACAGGCCTAGGAGGAAGCCAGGGCAGTACCCAGAGAAAGAAAGGCAGTCAACATCAGGAGCAGGAGAACAAGCAGAAATACAAGGCCAGACATGGATGTGCTAAAGCCAGTCCCAGAAGCAAGAGGACTCAACAGCTACTGGGACCTGCTAAGCATGGGCTACACCTCATGTTTGTGGGGTGAGTGGCTAATGGTCCAGCCAGATCTCATTTCTCACAGCCTGATTTTAGTCAGATATCAAAACATGAGAAATACTCAGCGAGGATCTTCTATCGCCCTATGCCACTCCTATGTGCATTTCTCATTCTGATGAGAGCATCTTACAGCTCTCTCACAGTCTCTAATTTAGATACGTATGCTTGTTCTGGAGAACTATTTCTGTGTTTAGGCAGAGCCTAACTGGACTTATAAGAACACTTATCAGAATTTACTATCTATGTATCATATATATGAAATAAGAGCCAAAAAAGGGGAAATTTTTCAAAACCAAAGTTTAAAGAGATTGAAGAAGCTGATGGATTCATTCATGCATTCATCACATGAACATGTATTCGCTGCCTGTGTGTGAAGAGCTTTTGGACATGCCTATTGACGGAGAATGCGTAAAAATCTGTGGTATTTTTATACAATGGGGAACTACTCAACCATAAAAAAGGATAAACTCTAGACTTTTATAGATAAATGGGTGTATCTTGAGACCCTACTCATAAGTGAAATAAATCAGGCTCACATCCATTAACCTCGTATTGTCTCCCTAGTGTGAGAAGTTGAAAGAGAGAAAAGGTCTAAAATGTACAATAGATATTGTGAAATGGGAAAAAAATGTTGAAAAGTAAAAAAAAAAAAAAAAACTGGGATGGGGAAAAGAGAAAAAGAAGGAAGGGAAAAAGAAAAAGCTGAAACTTAGTTAGACTATTACTGTCTCTTAGTTCATTGAAAAGGAAGGTTTGTGCTAAAATGAGTTAGAAAAAAATTTATGCCCCTATCTTATACTATGAGTAACCATTTTGAAGATGGCACTATGCAATCTTTAGTCATTGTTATTCTAATATTTAGACATTAAATTTTGTTTTACCTCTTTTCCATGGAATGAAGAAAAGAGTATTTTGAGAGATTAAAAGTTATTTCCTTCCCTAAAGGACTCACAGTCCAGTAGATAAACTGTCTTCTTCAGAAGTTTTCATGATTAACAGCAGTGTGAGATGTAACAGAGACATGCAAAAATAGTGAAATGTAGAGACTGACAAGTTCCCACAGTTCCTGAGATACTCAGGAGTTTTCTCTGCTCCCTGAGAATCATTGCTATTAAAACATTGTATGTTTCCATTTTCTGAAATCCTCTTTGATCTCTTTTCTCAAGTACTATAATTTTCACTGTGTCAATCTTTTACTTCCTTTGTGTCTTAGGTACTTTTCTCTTGTTGCTGGGGTAAAATACCCAACACCCAAAGGAAGGAAGGAAAGGTTTATTTAGCTCACAGTTTGTGGTGGTTTCAGTCCACACTCCACTGGCTCCAAGGCAGAGGGCAGCCATTCATGGCAGGAGAGGGACAGCAACAGCAAGTCTCTCTCCCCTCCTTACACTGTAATGCAGATCACCCACCCCAGGGCAGGTGTAGCACTCGCAGCCATAATCCCAGCATTGGATCAAGAATTAATCACAAACTCTAGAAGCTGCCCTATTGACTACATGAGGCTTTGGGGGGACACCAAGATATAAATCCTGACACTTTGTGAGATTGATTCCTAAGTATTCCTTTTTTGGATGTTATTGGAAAGGTGTGGTTTCTATAATTTCTCTCAGTGTAGTCATTGTTTGTGTAGAGAAATGCTATTGACATTTGAATGTTAACTTTGTATTCTGCTATGCTACTAAATTTGGTTATTAAACCTAAAAGTCTCTTAGTGGAGTTTTGGGGTCTTCTAAGTACAGCATCATGCCATTTGTGAATAATAATAATTTCACTTCTTCCTTTCCCATCATTATTCTTCTTATTCCTCTCTGTTATCTAATTTCTCTAGCTAATATTTCCAGAACTATATTGAAAAGAAGTGGTGATAATGGGCATCTGTGTCTTACTCCTGATTTTAAAGTGAAAGCTTTCAATTTTTGTCCATTTAGTATGATAGGGCTGTTGGTTTGTCAGAGATGGTTTTTATCGCTGAGGTAAGAGGCTATCTATTCTGATCTTCTGTAGGGATTTTATCATTAATGAATGATGGACTTTGTCAAAAACTTTTCTATACCTACTGAGATGATCATGTGATTTTTGTCTTTGACTCTGTTGATGTGGTGTATTACATTTATTGATTTGCATATTTTGAACCATCTCTGCATTCCTAGAACGAATCCCACTTGGTCATGATGTATAATCTTCTTTGATGGCTTGCTTAATTCTGTTTGCTAGTAATTTATTGAGGATTTTTGCATCTATGTTCATTAGGCAGATTGGCCAGTTGTTCTCTTTTATGGTTGGGTCTTTCTCAGGTTTTGGTATCGGAGTAATACTTGCCTCCAGAAATAAGTTTGGGAGAATCGCTTCAGTTGCATTTTCACTGAAGAGTTGGCATTAAATCATTTCTAAATTTCTTGTATAATTCAGCTGTGAATCCATAGTAAGAAACAACCTTGTGAAAATGGCCATGCTTCCAAAATTATTGTACAGATTCAATGCAATACCAGTTAAAATGCCACTAACATACCTCACAGATATAGAAAAAACATTCCTAAAATACATCTGGAATTAGAAGAGACCTAAAAGCAATCCTGGGCAACAAAGAAAAGGGAGGAGGCATCGTAATTCCTGACTTGCAATTACACTAAGAAGCTGCTGTGATAAAGTCAGAATAATACTGGCCAAAAAAAAATGAACAAGAGGATAAATGGAATGGATCAGAAGATGCAGACACAACTGAAAACATACTCAGCCATTTTATCTTCAACAAAGGGGACAAACAAGCTCACTGGAAGAAAGATAGCCTCTTTAATAAATGCTGCTAGAAAAACTGGTTTTCCACATGCCTAAGGCTAAAATTAGGCCCATGCCTATCACAAAACTACAGTCAGAAGTGTTGAAATACTTAAATATTAAAATTGAAACACTAAATATTCTGAAAGAGAAAGAAGGTAGAAATCTTAAGGACAGAGGGGTAGGTAGAGAGTTTGTGAACAAAAATCAAATGGCAAAGGAAATACTTCAAACAATCAACTATCAAATCTAACATTTTTTAAAGTTTCTGCATGTCAAGAGAAATCACCAACAGAGTAAAAAGAAAGCGCACTAATTTAGAAAAATTATAGTGGTCCATCCCTCAGACAAAGGACTCTTATCTAGAACATATAAAGAACTGGAAAAAAATCAGGTCTCCAAAATTCAAAGACATGGGGCCCGGCAGGATGGCTCAGTGGTCTAAAGCGTCTGCTTAGGAAAGCTTGGGTGGCTGCAGGGACCGCGGTTTGATCCCCGGCACCACATGCTGCGCCAGCCCTGCCCTCAGGGCAGGCTGAGCCGGCCATAATAATAAATAAATAAACAAACAAAAGTTAAAAAAATTCAAAGACCTAATCCAAAATAGACACCTAAGATGAACATACACTTCATAAATGAGGAAATAAAAATGGCAAATAAATATGTGAAAAAATGTTCAACATTATTGCTAATTTAGGAGATGCAGGTTAAAACAATACTGAGATACCATCTTAGGCTAGAAAAAATGACTGTCATCAGGAAACCAACCAATAACAAATGCTGTGGAGAAGAAGGAAAGCTTCTGCACTGTTGGTGGGAGTGCAGACTTGTACAACCACTATGGAATTCAGGATTGGAGATCCCATTAAAGCCAGCTATTCTCCTTTTGATTATTTTTCCAGAAGAACTGATGTATGTGCACCCATGTTTACAGCAGCACAATTTATCATAACTAAATTATGGAAATAACTGAGATTCCCATCAGCTGAAGAACAGATAAAGAAGATGTGGTATTTTACACAATGGAGTATTATTCAGCTCTGAAAAGATAAATTTGAGGCTTTTATACAGAAATGGATGCAACTAGAGACTGTACTTGTAAGTGAAATAAATCAGACCCACATGTGCAAACATCATATTGTCTTGCTCATGTGAGAAGCTGAAAGAGTAAATAAAATATGGAAGGTACAATAGATCATGTGAAATGGAAAGAATTTTTTCAATGGGAAGAAAAAACTGGAATGTGGAAAAGGATAAAAGAAAGGTGGGGAAAAGATATATTTATGTATATTTGCAGGATAACTTGGAAAATTCAACTGTCAATTTCTGTAGTTCATTTGAAAGGAACAGTTAATGTTTAATTTTTTTTCTTTTCATTTCTTCTAACTTCTTTAACTTTATTGTTGTTGTTATTTTATTTTATTTCATTTTAACCAATCTTTTAGGTTTCTACCTGGTATCTTAAACAACTAATTTGAAGACAACATACAATAGAGCAACTATTATTGAATTTCTGTTGCTTTGTTTAATGAAATTTTGTATTGTTTATAATGTCTTTTTACTATTTTGTATGCTTAAAAAGAAGAAGGAAAGGAAGCAAGTACAGTGCCCCAAAACAGAAAGGGGTTGAGCTCAATTCTAATACATATATTACCTGTATTGATACCAACTTCTTGGGAAATAGTGGAGAAGTTATTCAACATCACTTTTCCTCAGTTTTCTTTCTGTAAACTGGGAGATTAGTTAGCTCAGGGGTCACAAGTGAAGCTGTTCACAGGCCTTGACAAGTATTCGAAACCATAGATGAGGAGAAAAACTTTTGCCTTCCCTACAGGGGACAGCTGAGCTCTCCCCCAACTGACTGCTGTTTCTTTTGGGGGAATCCTTTTTCAAGGAATCTGTGTCTCTGGATTGTTATGTGAAGTCTTCTGGATTTTAAATGTGGCTAAAAATATATATAAAAAAACAACAATGAGACACCATGAAAGGAGAAAGGAGAGAGAAACATTATGTGACCAGGATATCGGAGTGGCACTAACTTTGCTTTTACTGCCTGTTAAGTGTTTGTTATGATCTTAAGGAGATTCAACATGGGACTGTGAAACCACTGAGTTATCGGATGTCATAGCACAAGTGCTCTTAAGTCCTCAGTCCTCGCTGACCTTGAACTGCTAGGGCCAAAATATTGGCTATCCTTGTAGCCCTTCTTTTTCTCCAATTTTTGGTCTGTAAACTTATATTCTTAACCCTCCAGAAGAAAAGCTTAGTGATACTATTACTATATAACATAGATACTTGAACTTAACATCACTGTCTTTCTGATATCAAACATCTTAGACTTAACTTGGAATTGGTATTATCAATCAATCATTGATATTCTAATAAATCTCTACAGAATGTGATAAAAGCATTTACTCATTTTTACAGAGGAATTTAGAAATCTAAGCATAAACAAAATTGTAGCCTGTCAATCCTTCGGTATTTTTTCTGGTTTCTTACTCTCATTTAATACCAAATTTTCTATTCAAGAAGACTACGGGGCTACAGAGGAAAGAGACTGAAGATATACAGTGTACCTAAGGAGAGTCACCTACAGAGAAAACATTCTCTCAGGCTTTCACAGAGAGCAAATTGACTCAAGCAATGGTCATGACTCATCCAGACAGCTGATACTGACAACAGTTCTACAAAACACTGTACATGGTTTCAAAGTAAATTCTGAGGAGATTTAACTGACTTTGGGAGATACAAAAGTTCCATGTTTTGTTATACAGGTCTTGCTTTAAGTTGCCCTTAACCATCCAGTGGAAAAGTATAACCACGAAGCATAAAACATAAAGCTGGATTGTTATGCTGAGCTATAAAAGGCTTAAATCAACAACTTCTATCATTGTCAGTTTTGCCAATAACCCACTGTGATTATGGAACATTGGATTATATATACAAATACTTTCTCTTAGTTCAATGAGAAGAAATTTTGTTGTACCAATAATGATTAGAAAAATCACGTCTACACCCTGTGCTCCGTATAACTAATAGGAGGACAACAATATGCATTGTATTAAATACTGGAAATGTGCTACTAAGGTGTTTTCAAACTTCACACTGTTATTTCGTATTAAATGCAATAAAAAAGAAAAAAACATGGGACTGTGTTATTAACATGAAATACAACATTGAGGTGAGTGGTAGCAGATTTCAGGGTTAATATTTCTCTTACTTGAATGCATTAGATAACTGGTACATACATGACAATTGTTCCATAGGATGGGGCCAACACATAGGAAATTGGCAACAAATGACACAACCAAGACAGACTTTTTTGGTATTTTTTTATTTTTATTACTTTTAATAAGAAATGATAATGTATAAAAATATGACAGTTTCAAAACACGTTAGTAGTACATTTCAATATTTGATACAGTGCATATTATTGTCCTCCTATTAGTTAGTTATATAGAGCACAGAGTGTAGATGTTATAATTTTTCAAATCATTATTGGTGCAACCAAATTTCTTCTCACTGAACTAAGAGAAAGTGGTTGTATACATAATCCAATGTTCGATAATCTCAGTGGGTTACTGGTAAAACTGGCAATGTTGGAAGCTGTTGATACAAGCCTTTTACAGCTCAGCTCAGCATTCTAATCTAGCTTTCTGTTTTATGCCTCGTGGTTAAAGTTTTCTGCTGAGTGGCTAAGGGCAAGTGTAAGCATGACCTGAATAGTGAAACATCTAACTTTTGTACCTCTCAAGGTCAGTCAAATCCCCTCAGGATTTACTTTGGAACCATGTACAGTGCTTTGTAGAACTGTTGTCAGTGTCAGCCAGCTGGCTGAGTCACAACCATTGCTTGACCAGTTTGCTGTCTGTGAAAGCCTAAGAGAATGTTTTATCTCTAAATGACTCTCCTTTGGCACACTATGTATCTTCAATCCCTTTCCTCTGTGGCTCCATAATCGCCTTGAAGAGAAAATTTGGGAAGCCACTGAGTTATAGGATGTTAGAACTTGGAACAACTAGATCTGGTGAACATACACAGAGTGTTCCATCCAAATATTTCTGAATACACATTTTTTTCAGCTGCACATGGGACATTTTCTAAAATAGACCATATATTAGTGTATAGGTCATGCTTACGTATATGCAAGAAAGCAGAAACTATCCAATGCATATTATCTGATCACAGTGCAATGAAACTAAAAATAAATTACAAAAGAAACCACAACAACCCCAGAATCACATGGAAATTAAACAACACCCTCCTCAGCAACCAGAGGGTTACAGATGAAATAAAACAAGAAATTAAACAATATCTAAAATTTAATGAATATTCAAACACAACCTACTGAGGATGCAATGAAAGCAGTTCTTAGAGGGAAATTTATAGTTCTGAACTCACACATTAATAGAATGGGAACAACTACTCTCATGCAGCACCTAAACCAACTAAAGAAGGAAGAGAAAACAAAATCAAAAGCCCAAAGACGAGAGGAAATTATAAAGATTAGAGCAGAAATTAATTCAATTGAGACAAAGAAAACAATACAAAGAATTAATGAATCAAAAAGCTGGTTCTTCAAAAGATTAAATAAAATCGATAAGCCCCTAGCTAACCTCATCAAAAAGAGGAAAGAAAGGACTCAAATTCAAGCAATAAGCAGTGAAAAGGGTGAAATGACTATAGATCCAGCACAGACTCAGAGGATCATTAATACCTACTTTAAGACAGACTTTTTACTTGATCAGTTGTTCTCTGTATCCAGCTGTTCTACAAGAACCAATAAATGTAGATTTTCTATAGTTATTTGTTTGGTTGTTTGTTTGTTTATTCGGTATAGGATCTCACTACACATCTCAGATTCCTAATAATCCTCCTGTCTCAGCCTCCTCAGTTTTAGAATTGCAAGTGTGCACCGCCATGCCAGGTTTCCATGTCTGGCATAGCACATCTCGGTTTCCAAGACCAGCCTGGCATATGGTTTCAGGGATCGAACCCAGGTCCTTGTGCTTGCCAGGCAGACACTCAGAGAGCTGAGCTATCTCCCCAGCCTTATAATTTTTATTTGTGTAATACTTGTCTTAGCACAGAGTCAAGGCTAACTATTCAGAAACCTGGCATATCTATGACATTCTGGACTTGTATGTAACTCACAATAATTTTCTTTAAATTTTTGAAATAATTTGCATAAAACTATGTAGGCCTGATGACCTTTACTTACATTATGAGATTATAGGCACAATGACCAAGTAATTTGTTTGCTAAAAATTTGGGCATAAAAATCAATACTAACTACATGGATATCCAGAAAACACATAAAACAAATCCAGGGAAGCAAGCACCTGAGAGTCAAGGTAGTCGTATTCATCTTCCTACTTCACCAGGGTCTTACAATTTCTTGTACTTTCAGAATGATTAGTAAAGTATACTGTTGGGGGGAATTTCTGACTCCTGTGATATTGACTTAATAATGTGACCTAATTTTCTACTTTTGTATTACAGAATTATATTAAACATACGTTCATAGTATTTCAATGTCTTCTGTGCTATTGATTACATAGCACTCCCAAACTGCAGCCTCATGCATTTCAGTCTTCCTGCTCCTTTAATTGTGCTTATCTTTAAAATTCTTCCACCACTTTCCAGATAGGATGCTGCAGATGCAACATATGTCTCCCACAGACATTTTGGTGTGTATCTCCTAAGAGAATTGTGTGCCATGCAGCAGCCACAACTCAATGGTTACAATGGGTACCTCACCTCATCCAGCACGTATGTCTGATCTCTAGGTCATTTCAAATGTTCCAAAATGTCCCACTCATGTTCTTTCTTTATTTTTGTGGTACTAGGGATCTAACTCAAGTCCTTACACTTGCCAGGTAGGTGCTTATGCCTCTGAGCTGTATCCCCAGCCCCTAATGTTCTTTAGAGTGAAACAAACAAGCAGACAAGATTCCTATCAAGCTCCAATCCAGCCTTCTGTTTGCAGCTAGTACATTCACCTCTTCTGCTTCCTTTAATCTGGGACACCTCCTCAGTCTCTCTTTGTCTTTTATGACCTTGATTCTATAAGAGAGGGCTTGTCTGTATAATTTTCAAAAGACATCTTTTTAAATAGCATGCTTAGACTGAATGAGAATTTACTTAAGATCAGTTCAGCTAGACCAACCTACCCTGACTGAAAGCCACAAAGTGCCCTACCAGTGATAGACATCAATAAAACCATAAAGGCTAAATATTGAAAGTATCTGACAAAAATATGTGCAAGGTTCTTTTTGTTTGGTTACTTTGCTTATTGTTAACATTTGAAGTCAAAATAACTTACTGAAATACAAACCAGAAGTTTGAATAAGCACATAATGATAAAAATGTGCAAGGGGAGAGGAAACAGCTCAATGCATAAGAACCTGCCTGGCAAGCACAAGGTCCCAAATTCTATTCCAGTTATATCCCCCCTCAAAAAAATTAAAAAATAAAATAAAAATAGAAAATGTGCATTTTTTTAAGAACCAATTTGTCTTCTCATTTCATTGTTTAAGTTGATTAAACAAGACAGTTGACAATTTGGAAATCAAAAGACAGCGTTATACCTGAACACATAAACAGCACATAGTTTATGATTAATAAACTCATGAGGAGGGCAGGCCAAATAGCTCAGTGGATTAAAGCACATGCAAGCAGGTGCAGGGGCAGAGGATTTGATATCCTGGCTGGTGCTAGTCCTGTCCCCAGGGCCCACTAAGACAGCAATTGAAATGGGGAGTGGTGGCCCGTGCCTGTAATCCTAGCTCTTAGGAGGCTGTAAACAGGCAGATCACCACGAGTTTACAAAAAGTAAAAAATGAATAGATAAATAAACTGATGGGACATGTGTTGAAGAGAAATCAGACCTGGAAGAACCCTAGTATGGTAGAAAGACGGCCCAGATGACTGACTGTGTTCCCACAGTGAATGCATTGCTTTCCATGTCCCACTCTAGGAAACACTGAAAACAATTTGTTTGTATTCGTGCTTTGCACACTTCCATCTGGTATGGTGCACGGCAGTTTTTTTATGACTGGGGATCACACCTAGCTCTTAAACTACACCCTCAACATTCTTTCTTTCTTTCTTTCTTTCTTTCTTTCTTTCTTTCTTTCTTTCTTTCTTTCTTTCTTTCTTTCTTTAAACATATTTGGTACAAGGTCTCACTACACAGCTAGGACTTGCAGTAATCCTCCTGTTTTCAGCCTCCGCAGTGTTGAGATTACAGGCATGCATCACCACGCCCAGTCTTCATCCCTTTTTTAACTTAAAAAACCTTCATGTAAACACTCTTAGCATTTGCCCCACTTGTTTCCACTTTGTGTGCACATAATGATGTAAGACGAGAATCCTCTAGTAAACACAAAATATAATTCACACAAGATGGAAAATTGAATTCTACCCCCTCTGAAGCCTTGTGAGGCCATTAATGGAATCTTTTGATTACCTTACTTACCTGCATGTCTTTTCTTCCTGAACCCTTCAACTTTCTTAATTTTGTTGACATACTTTTTTTTCCGTTTATATATTTGGTAACGGTCTCACTACACAGCTCAGATTCAGAAGGATCCACCTGTTTTCATCCTCCCCAGCACTGGGATGACAGATGTGTGCCACCACACCTGGACTCGGTCGTCAGCTCGGCATGCCTGGAGCACGGCCAGCATGGCCTCTGCTCTTGTCTACACAGGCGCTTAGTCCACTGAGCTATCTCCCCAGCCCTGCCCACACACTTTTGTATCAGGTACATAATATACCTTGATTCTTCTCTTTTCCCATTCACCCCTCCTCCCTCCAACTCTTCTTGCCCTCCTTATTTACAAAAGTTTCCATTTTTCTTCTATTCACTCCCCTTCCCTTGTTCTATTTGAACACATCTTCCTACCTCCCAACAGCCATCATCCATTTTGGTCCTGATTTACACTTTTGGCTTCTCACACAAGAGAAAAAATGTGACATTTAAACCCATGAGTCTGATTTATTTCACTTAAAAGTATGCCCTCAAGATGTATTCATTTCCTTAAAAATGTCTTATCTTCCTTTATGTCAGAGTAGACTCCGTTGTATATAAATACCACATTTTCCTTACCCACTCATTCATTGATGGGCATCTAGACTTGTTTGCAAGATTCAGCTATTACAAACTGTGCTCTTATGTACATGGGTATGCATGTATCACCATGGTATGATGCTTTTAACTCTTTAGGGAAGATACCAAGAAGGGGAATGTTGAGTCAATGGAACCCTTAGTTCTTGCTTTTTGAGGAATCCTCATACTGATTTCTATCTTGGTTGTACCAATTTTCTTTCCCACCAACAATGAAGTAGGGTTCCTTTTTCCTCACAGCCTCATCAGCACTTGCTGCTGGCTGATTTCTTCATGATAGCCATTCTTTCTGGAGTGAGATGGAATCTCCACATTGCTTTAACTTGTACTTCTAGAATGGGCAGTGATGTTCAGCGTGTCTTCATAAATTATTTGTTGCTTGTACTTCTTCATAGAGAAGTGTCCATTTCAGATGCCTACTTCTGGATTGGGTTTTTAAATCTGGATCTGATTTTTTTTGAGTTCTTTATATAATCTAGGTATTAGTCCTTTGTCTGCGGAACAGCTAGTAAAAAGCCTTTCCCTTTCTGTGGGTTGTGTTTTCACTCTGTTGGCTGCGTCTTTGGCTGTGAAAAAGCTCTTAAGTATGATGAGATTCCGGTTGTATTATTTCCTTTGTGATCAGGATTTTGTTCATAAAACCTTTGCCTCGGCTTATGTCTTCCAGAGTTTTACCTACTTTGTCTTCCAGAAGATTAAATATTTCTGTTTTAATATTTAAATTTTTGATCCATTTTGTTTCTAATTAAGTGCCTGATGAGAGAAATAGTTCTGGTTTTAATCACTAACATGTGGAAAGGTAGTTTTCCCAGGACCATTTGTTAAAGAGGCTGTCTTTCTTCTGGTGAAGATGTTTGGTCCATTTGTCAAAGATAAGGGAATCGAGTGGTCTTTGGAGTTGTTTTTGCATCTTTTATTCTGTTCCACTGATCCTCAGGGTTTTTTTTTTCTTTTGCAATATCATGTAATTACTTTAACAAAATTGTTCTTTTGATACAGAATCTTACTACTCAGCTCAAACTCCTAGTGATCCTCCTCTCTCGGCCTTCCAAGCACTGGGATTACAGGCATGCACCAGCACACCCAGTTTCAGGGCCACCACAGCATTGGGTACTAGGGATTGAAATTGTGCTGCCATAAACATGGGTATGCATGATTGGGTCTTGTGCTTATGAGGCAGGCACTTAGATCAACAAGCTGTCTACCCAGGTCATGTAATTAATTTTTTAAAAAGTTTTAAACCAACAGGTCCTTGCTAAATTAACCAGGGCAGGCTTGAACTTTTGAGCGTGTGATACATTTTCCTCTGCTACCCACAGTTTGGGGTTAACAGCAACACTGCCAAGCTGGAACATAGTAATCATATCCACATTCTTTATTACTATGTTTCTTAGACAAGTTTGATTCAACTGGAATTTGCTATACCTTATTTGACACCCCTTTGGATTACCTTTGTGGGGCACCCTATTAGTTCTTTTGAGACAGGGTCTCACTATTCAGTCCAGGCTGGTTTTGAGCTCACTTTGTAGCCCAGGCTGGTCTGAAACTCACAGTCATCATCCTGCTTCAATCTCCTGAGTGCTGGGATTGCAGGCATGTGCCACCACACCCAGCCCCTGTTCAGTTACTTCTACATCCCGCAACTCACCTATCTTCATGTCCACACAGTCATGGTTTGCATCTCACATACCTCTTTGAGGCCCACATCCATTCTGTCAACACAGGCTCTTTCCAGGGCCACTTTCCCTGGAAATTTCATGTAGCTACCTGTGGAACTGGCACAAGAAGACACAAAACAGGGCAGCAGTTCTCCAATTTATACATGTATTGAGCTTTTCTTTCTAGTGAAGCCAATGCTGAATATGTGCTACTCTTCTTGGAATATGACCAAGGGAGGAGCAAAGTTTTGTCATCCATCTGCATGCACTCATCATCACCCTTTTTTGGTAGTGTTCTTCAAGTCTCAGCTGTCTACCTTATCTCCCTCCGGAGCCAGCAGGCCCAGCAGATGCCCCACCAGATCACAATCTGTCTCCTTTTGGCTTCTTCCTCAGTAGGTCCTTCCAGTGTTTACTCCACTTTCATTTAAGCAAATTATGTTTATAATTACCTTGACTTTATTGGATTTTCTCTTTACCAGTAATACCAGTTAGCAGGCTCCTAAATTGATGCTTAATGTATTAGGAATTCAGTTTTCGTCTTTTATTCTCAATTTTAATTAGCTAATCTCTAATGCCTTACCAAGTTCATTCATCTTTTTTTTTTATTTGCTCTGAATTCCAGGCAATCATTTCAAGGGTGCACATTCCAGATTCATTTTCCCTTCAGATAAATTCCACTCATAGGGATCTTGTGGATTCCAATTTTTGTAGCATTTACCTGAAAAAAAAAAAAAAATTCTTTCTCTGTGGTTTTTAGTTTTTAAAACATTACAAAAAATTATTTTACCTCATTATCTTTTGTTTAAAATCAGTTTGTTTTTATTCTAAAACATTTTCCATGTGTGCCAGAGCTCGAACTCAGCACCCTACACTTGCCAGACAAGCACTTATGCAGCTGAGCTATCCCTGTGGCCTAGAATTCCCAACTTTGACTTACATGGTGTTTGCCTTCTCACATGTACGAAAGCTTCAAATTTTTCTTTAGAATTTTAAAGCTTAGCACTTTTAGGATTTTTTATTTTAGGGACAAAAAGAAAACAATAAAACATAACTTCAAGACCAGTTGTAAGAGAGTTACAATAATGCATTGTGTATTGTTGTCTTCATAGTAATTATTCAGAGAACAAGATATAGTCATGATATCTTGTCCAAAGAACCTTTCTGCATGCACCACCACCACCCCCAGTTTCAGGGGCCAGCTCAGTGGCATGTGCTGCTGGGAATCAAGCTGGGGTCCTTGTGCTCGCCAGTCAGGTGCTTAGACCACTGACCTCTCCAGGCCAGCACAAACTTTTTTTTTAAATGAACTAAGGAAAACTAGGTTGTATATCTTGTTTTTTTTTGTTTGGTTTTTTTTTTTTTTTTGTGGGACCAGGGATTGAACTCAGGTCCTTGCTAGGTTGTATATCTTGTGCATAAATATATTTTTCCCAGGAATCAATCTCAGGACCTCGCATTTTCTGCATCCTCACAGCCTATAATTTTTTTTTTAGAAGAGTGACTTAAATACAAAATGCATTTGGAAGAATTTTTTTAAAATGCTTATTGAAAGTGTTAATGTTTGTTTGGCCAATCTTACATATCTGTATCTATTAATCTAAACAGATTTGATGATGAAAATATGTAATACAATTTTCTGCATCCTCACAGCCTATAATTTTTTTTTAGAAGAGTGACTTAAATACAAAATGCATTTGGAAGAATTTTTTTAAAATGCTTATTGAAAGTGTTAATGTTTGTTTGACCAAGCTTACATATCTGTATCTATTAATCTAAACAGATTTGATGATGAAAATATGTAATACAATCAATTTAAAAAAAACACAAAGTTTAAAAAATAAATAAATTTTTTTTTTCTTTTTCTATTTCTTCCTTTCTCAGATTCTGTTGCCAGCTAGGTAACCTCCTCATCAGTATCTGGAGGGCAGGCGAGCAATGAAGTCAAGTCTAAACACCATCCAGGCAACCGTGCTCCTCCCCTGACCTTATCCTCGGACACCTGAACCAGACAGTCCTCCAGAGCACACTTGTGAGTGCTACTTCACTGGTGGTAAGAGCCCTGTCTTTACATGGAAGAGGCCTCAGTCAGGAGCAGGGAGGGTGGAGTCCAGCACTATTGGGCTCTTTGAGAAGTGTCTTTCATAAGGTGAGAGTCTCTAATCTGGTTTTTGCTTTATAGTTAGTAAATATTTATCGCTAGTACTGAACATAGTCATTAGTCAGTCCTTACTGGACTCTACCTATGAGGTGATCACAGTAAAGGGCTGGGCTTGCAGGAGCACTTTATACCTGCGTGTGGATGACAAGGGCTGATCTAAACGCATCACTCCTCCTGCTACTCCTGTAATGAAGAGATAGGAAGTGACATTTAGCCCATGTTTACATAATTCTGGCTCCATTTGCTGCCTTCTTCTCAAGTTACAATGGATTGTCCATCTCAACTGTCCCACAGACAGAAGAGAAAGCATTTTCCCTAAGCCATAGCCAGCACCTCATGGGACCATTAGCTTCACAGCTGAGATCTTGGTCTTCCCTGTGTCAGAAAAGTGGGCTGCACTGACATTCAGCCATGACTGACCCTATCCAAATTTCTGAGGGCCACCGTGGCCCCTGAAGCCCCTGCTGAAAGGGAGCTCCCTGTCTGTGTACTTTCTTGCCTTATATTGTATGTGAGTTATTATCCTAGAAAGATCTTGATCTAACTTCCATAATACATAGTATGTTTCAATTTCAACTTATTTCCAACAAAAACAAACATAACCACCAGATATAGTATTTATAAACAACTCCCCAGGAAGATTTCGATCCATACAATCTCCCACCTGTTTTCAATATTTTCTTTTTCCAAGTCTTCATCAGAAATATGAGAAATATCTCATGCTCACATTTTAAATCCACACACTGGTGCAGTGTCGTTCTACTTAGCAGCCAACTTGCTTATTGCTCTGATGTCTCGCAGGAGGGAAAACCAATAGCTGGGACCCAGGGGCTGGGTGGCTCAGGGCACTAGAGGTTCTGAGGTTACTGCCCTTAGGACAAATTCTGTGAACTGCTGGACTTCCTAGCCTCTATTTGTACCTTTCTTTGCTACTCCAGAGTCTTTGGTATCTGCACCCAACTTTCCTCATCAGGATGCACAGAGAGACTGGGCTTGGGCAAGCTCAGTGGTCGAGCACTCATCAGGCACACCCAAGGTCCTAGACACCACCCTGGGTACTAGAGTGGAGAAAGGTAAGAAGACTGCACTCAGGGAGACGCTGCTATCTCCAGAATGAAGAGGACAAATGCAGAAGGCCTTGCCTTCAACTCTCAAAAGACAATAGTCAAATGAGCTGAACTGGCATTCTTAACTACTCCTCCTCACCCACATCTCCATAGATCAATCAAGAAGACTTTTTAATTTTTCCAAAAATAGCACTCATTTTTAAATAATGGCTATTTTTTATGCTCTTCTAGAAGTGTTTCCTACACTAAAAATTCTAGGACTTTGACACAAAGTGAAAGTTTCAGCAAATGCTATTATGTCAACTCCATTGGATTAAAAGCATCTAGCAGACTAGGAGAGCCTGCTTCTGTGCCTGCAGGGGCAGTCTTGGGTACTGTACAAGATCCCTCACACTTCCTCCCTGTAGCTCCCTCCTCCACTGCTGTGTCCCCCACTACTGTGAACTGAACAGTCCAACCCCACGACATCCTTCCCTGTAATGTTCCTGCTTTGGAACCAGCCAACCAGGAACTGAATCCCCCCAGGCCATTAGCTAAAACTTCCTTTTTTAAAGTTTAGGGTATTGGGTATTTTGTCTCAACAGTGGGAAAGCTATCTAATGCAGCCATTATCTGAAACAAGCCATTACACAGGTGTCAGCTCTCAGAAAACAATCTTGGGCAACACATCCTACAGTAAAGTCTCATATGCACTGAGGTACTTTATGGTTTTTGTGAAATGGACCCTCATTAAAATCATAAATGCTTGGGTGTGTAAATGCTAAATTTCAACTGCCAAGTGATTTATTCCACAGATTTTTTTTGTCTTTTTGAGACAGAGTCTTGCTATGCAGTTCAGTCTGCCCTTGAGCTCACTTTTGTAGCCCAGGCTTTTGTAACTCACACCAATCCTCCTGCCTCAGCCTCCTGAGTGCTGGCATTACAGGTGTGTGCTACCACGTCCGGCTTATTCCACAGATTTTTTTTTTTTCCAAACTAAGCTTCGACGCTTGAAATAATCAAATGTTATAAATACCTCCAATTTCTTGAATTTATTCTCCTCCAAAATTTAAAAAATAGTTTTTATGAAAACACAAGGGCATGCACAATGTAATGGGGATGCAAATGCTCTCAGTGTATATGCTGTGGCCTAGGAATTGTGGTATTTCAATTCCCTATAGAAATGACATGCAAAGGGACCACGGCCCACTGCCAAAGCTCTGAGGAAACTCCCAGCTCTAGGTAACTTACTGCATTCTAGTTAATAACCAGAAAACTGCTCACTGAAAGCAATAGTGAATTCCTACCATAGTTAATGAATTTTAAAAGCTACTTTTCGGTAATTTGGGTCACAATTTTAAGAACATACAAAACAAGTATTTTAAAGTTGTTTAAATAACTATTTCTGGAGCTTCATTAATCATAACACTGTTGAGCATCTTTGCTGTGTGTTGGCATAGATGTTGGCAAAATGCAGAATTTCCCTACTACAGTCTAGGTAGGGCAGCTGGGAGACAAAGAAATCAACAGCTGCCATCAGTAATAAAAAGATAACATTTAGTGAGACATAGATCCCTGTATAGATGGCAGTCAGCAGGAACTACAATCACTATCCATCATCCTGTTATATTTGCTGTGTAGTAAAGACAGGTCAGCCGTTTAGTTTGGGAGGGAGAGGATGACAGCAGAAGGTACAGAAGCAGCACTACGCGAGACTTCCTTTAAGGCTGTGGAGACTTCACAGAGTTATCCACCATCTTTGACTGAGTCTTGAAAGGTAATTAAAACATTTTCAGGCAGCTCAGCCAGAGGAGGACTTCCCTGGCATGAAAGTCTTTTCTATAGAAGACACAGGAGAGTGGAAGACCATTCGTGTGTGATACAAAATGAACACGGATGGCAAAGTGCTTGCTAAGGCTAATGAAAAGTACTAGAAGCTATGAGAGCACAAAGACACAGAAAAATACGCACACAGTTGGAAGTAAATAATAGGAATGTGAGGACGTGGAAAATAGGACATGGAAACAGAAACAGGGTGGTGAATGAAGCAAGTACTCAAAACAGACTGTGAGCCACCAACCACTTGGAAATTTGACTTCTTACTCCCAGCCAGCCAATGAAAAGAGGAAAATGTAACCAGTCAACGCATTCATTCTTCCAAAGAAGCCAGACTAATTTAACTGTATCCTATATTTTCCCAGTACATAAAGACAAACCTTTGAAATGTAGTGAACAATGCCCTGAGCAATACGTGCACATTCAGAAAACCTTGCACAGAAACGTCGAAGTACAATTTGATGTAAAAGGTCAAAGAGCCAAAGTAGTTTAGTAAAAGAAATTCTGTTTGAGGGTCAAAATAACACAACAGAGACTGCCAGACCTTCTCACCACATGCCTTTAGGTGACAGGCAAGCTGCCATCCCTTGGGTGTTCAAGGGTACTGCATGTGGAGCTTTGAGGACTAAGTCACGGTTGTCCTGAAAAAGCTAAGCTGGTCAAGCTGAGTTTAGCTTAGTAAACCAAGTCAGGCCTAGGTTTAAAAACTGGTTAGAATGAAGATTTGGATCAAAGTTCTATGTATGGGTCTTTCTGTGTCTATATCCAAGTTTTCCTCTCCTAAGGGCTCTAGGGATTGGATTAGGGCCCACTCTACCCCATTAACCCCTCACCTTAACTGAGCCAATTAGATGCAAACATCCTATTTCAATGTGCGCCTCCTTCTGAGGTTTACGATGTATGTGAGTTTGGGGAGGACATTCTTCCGTCCAGCACAACTTCCAACTTCACCTGAAAATCCTTGGGCAGTTCCACATGGGGCTGCAGTTCTATGAGTTCTTGCGGTAGGTATTACGCCTCAGGACCTCAAGAAGCAGAGCTGTGACCACTGGCTTCCTTTTTCTTCTGCTGAAGTCTGTGCATGGCCCTTGATGCTCCTGTGCTTGGGTCTGAGGACCTTTGTCATTTTCATGAGTGTGTTGTCAAATAGATAATTTTAGTGTGAAAAGCATTTTGAGAGCAAGAAGAAAAATAACACAACATTTATGTATGGATGTATTTATTTATTCATTTGAGTTGGGCATTATTCATGCAGTATCCCATTAGGCACCATTTGGCCCCTCTTAAAGAATGAATCCAGACATTCTAAGAGCTGCCCAAGGGTGAGCACAGGGAAAATATCCAACTGTGTCCATGTTTTGTGGAACCATCACAGAAGGCACAGTGTCTCATGTGATCTAGGGAGAGCACCGAGATCCTGCGGACAGATCAGCACTCCTGCAGGTCACTCTGTGATCCCTGCTACTGAACTTTCAGGAAATCACCACACTTCTTTTCAAATCATTCTTGGTTGCTGGACTGCGCTTCTTTAATTCTAGTTGCCTTCATGGCCGTCAAAATTAAAAGGTTTTTCATATAAAACTTATGATATTAAGCATCTCTGCAAAAGATGACTAAGTGAAATCTCAAACTCCTCCAACACTAAGAGGCTGAACAGCCTGATGGCACATGCCTGTGACTCCAGCACTTTGGGACACAGAGGAAGGACAATCTCAAATCCTGTTCAAAGCCTCACCAATTTAGTCACTTACTGAGACTTTATGTCAAACTTAAAAAAGAAAAAGGAACTGGGGTAAGAAAATATATTTGGTAAAAATGTAATTATTTCTTCCTTATACTTTTCTGAAATTTTCAACCATAATCTTGATTTCTATAATAAAATTAAATATGCAAAAAACTTAAATGGAAATTATCATCTTAGGACAGGACTTAGACTCTGTGCCTACTAGCTAAGTAGCATGACATCTCTTCCTTATTTTCTCTGCCCACCTGTAGGTATAAATTTGGTTAAAAATAACATCTGTCTTCCAAAATTATTGATACTCAGATCAGATCTTAACAGTTCAAGTCCCTCATACAAAACAAGACAGGGGCCCGGTAATAAAAAAATGAGTGAATAAACAAACAAAGGTTCTGAAACAATAAATAAATAAATAGTCTTTAAAAAAAAAAAAAAAGACAAACAAATGTGGGCACAGCTATTTGGGACTTGCCCCCAGTACCTGTGCCTGCATTGCCCCAAGGTGGCCTAAGAGCTCTTCACCCCCAAGGCAGAGCTGCTCCAGGTCAAGGCTTTGCTCACCAGCCTGATCCCTAGAATGCTGCCCCCTGGAGGTAAACTGCACCCTCCCACTTTGCCAGTGTCCTGAGCAGCTTCTGGTCGATCCCAATATTATCAAATTCACAGATGAATTAATATCACTCAGCAACATGGACTCATAAACTTTTTTAAAGGCCTCATAAGCATAAGTATTTTTTCAAGTTGTTTCACAAGCTGGAATTCTTTTTTATGTATTTGGTGCAGAGTCTCACCATGCAGCTTGGACCTGTAGTGATCCTCCTGTTTTTAACCTTTCCAGAGCTGGGACTATAAGCATGCAACGCCATGCCTTGTCTCCATGGCTGGCTCAGTACACCCAGGGATGGGGTCCACATGGCATTGGTGCTGGGGATCGAACTCCATTCCCTGCATTTGCCTAAGCAGGGACTTAGTCCACTGAGCTATTACAAATTGGAATTCTTACAATGTTTTTGAAAAATAATCCTCCATATTCAATAAAGGATGTTTCATGAGGATTAAAAGGATTAAGACTTTCAAATATAAAAGAAGAAGAAAATGTAGAAAAAAAAAAACACATACATACAGGAAAAGGGGAAATTCATTCTCAGCTGGCTTCCCACCTGCTGCAGGCCTGAGACAGGGAACTGGCTTGCTTTCCACACTCAACGTCTTGTAGAAAACATGCCGTGTTCGCTTTGTGCTGTGTCACTCCAGGAAGAGCTCCTGTTGTTGGCTTTAAATGGCCTGTGAATGACGACAGTCTGTGGCTGGAGAAATGAACAAATTATGTAGAGGGACTGGCGAAGCAGATCAACAGGCCCCAGCCAGAAGAGAGTGCATGGCAAACCCGCTGAGAAGCTCTTCAGGTTCAGATTTCTCCACCAAGGTGCTGTGTATTGAATAAATTAACCTCCAAAGTAGTAAATATTATTCTAGGATTTCAAGTTTTGGTAGCTTTTATATGGCAGTGATTCCCACTGTGCCTCAATATGTAAGTGCATGTATCACTGTTTCTTATAAATATTCATGTTTTCATGCATGTATAATAAACACACACATATACATAAGCAAAATGCATATGTGTACCAAGTACACATGTACACGGAATATTCATAAACTCACTTACAAAAAAAAAATTATATATATATATCCATGTGTGAATGCATATGTGATATATGTATATGTATGTGTAACATGTATAAGGTATACATATGCCAGGTACATAGCTCAGCAGCATAAGTGCCTGCTTGGCAAGTGCAAGGTCCCAAGTTTGATCCCTGTTACCAAAAAAGAAAAGAAAAAAGAACAAGGCATACATGTATGTGTGAAATGTATATGTTCATGAGCACAGAACATATATTTACTTTCAGTTTTTCAAGGCTTTTTTGGAACCAGGAATTGAACTCAGGGCCTCACACTTGCCAGGCAAGTGCCAGACTGCTGAGCTATATCCCCAGCCTCTCTCTCCAGTTTTCAAAATCAGTTAAAAATGTATTTTTCGTCACTCCACATTTACTGCATGAAAAAGGAAAATTGGATTAGTACTGCTTAGCGATAGAGTAATATCCATCTGATTAGCAGGGAGGGGGAATAAGCCGTTATTACCTGTATCAAGTGATGAATTTAAATGCTGATAAACATGTGAAATACTCTGCCTTCAGGTTTTGAGCCATGACACACGTTCGTTAATAACCAGATTCTAGAGCTAACTGTGGGAGGTGACAGGCAGTGGAAGCCACACACCACAAGTGCCAATCAATGTGCAGATTGCTTCTCTAAGAAATGGGCAGTACTCGTCCTATAAAACTGCTGGCTCATCTGTAAATCCTCAGCTCCTCACTCATGAAATAAGCACACGCAACAACGGCAGTACTGGAAGGGAAGCCGATTCCTGCCCATCCATGCTGCACCAACCCAAGAAGTGGAGGAGAGGTGTTAGATCAGGAAAGACTCTGTCACGCTTGTTACCAGACTGCTGCAAACCGAATGTCTCTTCCTACATGCTGGCCTGAATAGAAGAGCCTCAGATGACACAGACCTCCTCTGACCTTCTACTTTTCTCCCTTTGACTGTCTTCTGCATCCATTTTCAACCCCTCTGAGGTCCTCCTTAAGAAGAACACTGGCTCCAGAGCAGCCTCATCTGGCAAATTTTAGTAGTTGTTGAGATGGCCCAGGAAAAGTCTGAGTTCTGGAATCAGTACTGTGAAATGCACCACCTTGCTGCCACACTGGAAGCTTGCCCATGGCTGGTGAAGGGCTCAACTCACCCTTCCTATGGAGGAAGGCAACCCCCTAAGAGAGGAGCTGTGAGTTCTTCCATGCACATGGGTGCTGTCTGCATTTGGAAAAGCAAACATTTCAACTTCCCTGTCCCCAAACCAGGCATGTCATATGATTGGCTATTTTTGCAAGCTTTCCAGTACATTTTCAGAACCAGTTTAGAAGTGGCATCCTTCTAAACTTTTTTTTCTTTTTTTTGTCTTTTTGAGACAAGGCCTCATTATTCAGTTCATTCTGGTCTTGAGTTCACTTTTGTAGCCCAGGCTGGTCTTGAACTCGACTGATATTCCTGCTTCTGCCTCCCAAGTGCTAGGATTACAGGCATGCACCACCACGCCTGACTTAAACTTTTTGTTGTTGTTTTTTTTTTAAGGAGAGTTAGGACAGAGAACACAGCTCTGATCGAGACACAGGTGGGCTGAGGTAATTTAGTAAAGGCTCAGGCCCTGGCAAGATGTTCTAGGCCTGCAGCTGCTGACAGGAGGAAATCATGCAAAGCAGGCAGATGACACTGATTACATTTCAGGTAATTACCAACAAGATCTGCCATTTCCAAAAGGTTCTGTGCTTTGACTGAGAGAAGCACAAATTAGGTTGTCCCCAGGTGGGGCAGAGACACACTTAAGAATTAGAGAAAGGTAATGAGGTGCTGGTGAGACTCAGGCTAAGCACTGAAGAATTTCAGAAATACTGATCTGTCAGTATTCTCTGCCTACAGGGCACAATGGCCTGCAATCCCAGCACTTGAGGAGGCTGAGGCAGGAGGACTGCAAGTTCAAGCCCAGACTGAGGAACACAGCAATTTAATGAGGCCATGTCCCAAAAGAAAAAAAAATTTAGGGGCTGGGGAGATAGCTCCGAGGCACAAGTGCCTGCTGGGCAAGTGCAAGGTCGTGAGTTTGAACCCTGGTCCCACAAAAAAAAAAAAAAATTAAAAAGGTTTATAGCTCAGTGTGAAGGTCCTTGATTTAACTGCCATGGTTCCCCCAAGTTATATGCTGACCTGCTGTGTTGGTATTATCTGCTTATGTGCATCTTTTCTATTTGAGTGTACAACAAAGGTAAATTTAAATCCATGTCAAGCATGCAATGTAGTAAAGCCGGGGTTATGTTTTATAAAAAGAAATAAAATCAATAAACCTTGAGACTAGGGAAAAGCTCATGTTCTTGGATAGAAGCATGCTTTCTCATTGCTTCAGTTTCTTTCACAACATGAATAATCAAGTTATGATATGTTGGGAGCCACAGGAAGCCAGAAAATTGATCAAATGTGTGTAGGTGGGACTGGGCCTCCATGCCTGGAGCAGAAAGCTATCCCCAGTGCTGAGAAAAAAACAGGCTGTCTGGTTCAGGCCAGGTATTGGTCACTGGGAAGCCATGTGTCAAGTGATGCAAACTTTGCAGAAGTATAAATAAAGGATCATTTTTGTGTGCATTGAGTTAGTCTTGCCCATCAGGCAGACTGGTGACCACGTAGCCCAGCTCTTTGTCTTCTTTTCTATCTTTCTCATTCCTACCGCTGTGTCTCCCTGGGGTTGAACCATTTGCAGTAAGACTAATGGATCCCTACAATGATAGAATAAAGAAATCATAATTTCAAGTTTCATATGCATCCAAATCGCTTGTTACAGTGCAGGTTTTGGTGCAGCAAGTGAGGAGATGCTACCTATCTAGCCAGCTCTTGGGGGTAGGGAGTGACTCCACCATTCTGGAGACCAATCTGGCATAAATGGATGGAGCAAGGATGCAGCCCTAGGTGGTCACTGAGCAAGGCACACCAGGAGGATTGAAGAAGAGTGAGTGCACCATAGAGTGGCATCAAATGCCATTGTCAGAGTCACTACTGAGAGGGAATAGGACAGAATCTTGAGGGGATTTGGCTGACCATGGGAGATACAAAAACTACATGTTTTGTTATGCAGGTCTTGCTTTAACTTGTCCTTAACCACCCAGCAGAAAAGTTTAAGCATGACACATAAAATGTAAAGGTAGTTTAGTATGCTGAGCTGTAAAAGGATCAAATCAACAGTTTCCAGCATTGCCAGTTTCTCCAGTAACCCACTGTAATTATGGAATATTTGACTATATATGTTTAGAACTACCTTCTCTTAGATGAAAGAGGGAAAAATCTTTTGTACCAATAACCATTAGAAAATTTATCATGTCTATGCCCTGTGCTCCATATAACTACAATGAGGACAACAATATATATCAATTATTGGAAATGTACTACTAACATGTTTTGAAACTGTCACATTATAATTCTTATTAAAAGTAATAGTAAAAGTTTTTAAAAAAAAAAAAAAATAGGACATAATCTCCTGCCTAGCAAACACAAGGGCCTGAGTTCAATCCCCAGTTCCACCGAGAGAAAAAGAGACAGAGACAGAAACAGGACAGAGCAATGAGAGGGACCTGAATCATGTTTCTCAATCTTCACTGTTTCCCCCACAGACCATGTCTGGCTCATTCCTTCTGGTGTACACTCCTGTGCTGAGAGCTACCAAGAATACTATTCTATCTGCCATACTGCAGTGTTATCCCCTGGATTATCTAGAATGGCTGAGTTCAAACTCTACTTCATTGCATGTTGTTTGTTTGTTTGTTTTTTGTAGAACTATGGATTGAACTCAGATCCTTACACTTACCAGGCAAGCGCTTATTCTACTGAGCTATCTCCCAGTCCTTTTTTCTCTTTTTTTGAGACAGGATCTCATTATGCTGTTCAAGCTGGCCTTGAGCTCACTTTTGTAGCCCAGGCTGGTCTTGAACTCGCAGTGATCCTCCTGCCTCAGCCTCCCAAGTGCTGGGATTGTAGGCATGCTCCACCATGCCAGGCCTTTCACTGTGTGTTTTAGCATCTTGAGGGGAGTTTATGTTCACATGAGCTATGGGGTCCTCACAGCCTTCCTGCTACAGTGTCGGGCCCAGCCATGGTCATGGAGATGGGCTGTTTAGCTGCCTCTAAAGGCAGGCTCCTTCCTCCTCCACGCTCACCTGTCCTGAGCCCCAGCCTCCTGGCCCTTTGCATTATTGAGGTGGCAGGAAGAATGTCACATTTCAAGACCAAGCCTCAGTGGTGGGAAGCACTTGTCTACTGGCATGAACCCCATCACACAGCTTCTGACCTGTAGGACACAAAGGGCTAGCTGGGGCACTAGGAGGGAAAGATATAGCACCATGTCTGCCAGGGCCTCCTGGCCACGGCCTCACAGCTGAATCATTATGATAGAGTATTTTGAAAACTGAGAAATTTACTTTAGATCTGGAATATGCACCAAAATACTCCTGTGTTCAGTACAGAGCTTCGGAAGGTGACTGACTCATAAGGGTGCTATATTCAGCAGCATATTGATCCACGGAGCACATAGCTAAACCTGTTGCTAGGAGCTGGGGCCTTGTGGGAGGAGGACAACCGGGGCATCACCCAGAGGTGCGCGTTCTCCTTGTGGTGCTTGCTTCCTCTGCCTCTCCACTTCCCAGCTGCTGTGAGGTGAACTTCTCTCCTGCCCCAGTCACTTCCACTGGGCTGCTCTGCTGCCATGGAGCCAGCAGGCCACACACTGAGCCCTCAGAAGCTGTGACCCAAAAGAAGCTTCTCTTTGAACTGCAAGGCGTCTAGTATTTTGTTCTGTCACAAAAGGTGACTAAGATGCTAGACTTGAAGACTGAATGCAAACAATTAAGGACAATGAGGCAAACAAGAGATATATCCTGAACCCCATCCCATTCTAAAAAGAGAGCATTTGACACATGGCAGACCAGAAATGAGGAAGGCCTATAGGGAGGGCACAGCCAAAGAATGTCGCCATGACCCACCAGCTGTGTGGCCCTTGGTTTATAGTCAAAGATGTTAGAAATCAGAAAGGGTAAGTTGTTGCTCCAAAGAGGAGCCAAACATCATGCAGGTCTGCTTCATTCCCATGCCTGACTCGCCTCACTCTGCTCCCCTGATGTGGAAGTCCTTCCTGAGCACGACTGAGCCAGATACCACGACGCAGATACCAAGCCTTTCTTCTTAGCACATTGAGAGACTGCAACAAGAGGACCATAATTTGGAGTCTGGCCTGGGCAATTTAGCCAAATTCAGCCTCAGAATAAAAGTGGTGGAAGTTGCAAGGAATGAGGATCAGGAAAAATGCCCTGGATTCAACTGCCAGTACTGTCCAAAAAGAACTAATGCCAGACTGCCTAGGAAGGGGTCCACATACAGGTACACAAGACTGCGCAGTACATATGCATGTGGTCTGGAGCAGGGCCTTAAATGTGTGTTTGTGTTTCCAGGAATAGCAGGAAAGGCTGCTCACAGTGAGCCAGAGAATATAACTATCACCAAGATTTCGACCCAATTATTTTTCAGAAAAATGGCTGTCTCCATCTGTTTCTTGTTGTTAGAGCAGAATACCCGGGTAGTGTAAAAGAAAAGCAATGTAGCTCAGCCCCAGATCAAGGCCCTACATCTGGTGAGGACCTCCTGTGGTGTCGGCATTGCACTGCAGAAGGCACGCCATGGGCAGCAGGAACAAGAGCTGCAGCAGACAGCCCCGAGCTTTCACAGTAGGGCTGTCTGGCCCTGAGTTTAGAGCCCTCTGCACTCTGCCCAAGGAGGCCCCACATCCCCACACAGTGGCAAAGATGCTAACTCTCTAAAGCAAGCTGTTGAGGGACACCTTCATACCACAGCTGTAGCCATGTGGGGACACTCACTGACACCAAAATGGGGCCTTGTGCAGCTTCAGGTGAGTATGCCTGTGCCTGTCAGCACACAGTGTGAGGGGGAGATGACATCGGCCCGCATTGGTGGCCCAGCTGCAACTCGCTCCCTGGGAGATATGTGGTCTTCCTTTCCCACTAAAACTATTTATTTATTTATTTTAATTTTTTATTTATTCGTTTATTCATTTATTTATTTATTTATTCACTGATTTATTTATTTTTGCGGACCAGGGTTCAAACTCACGACCTTGCTCTTGCCAGGCAGGCACTTGTGCCATGGAGCTATCTCCCCAGCCCCTTTCCCACTAAAACTTTAAACTGAACCTGATTCTAATTATGCTTTCAGTCTGTGTGCATTTGCATATGAAATAAGAGCTTGCCTATTAAAAAATGATCTGAGCAGCCTAGCAATGATTTTATTTCCTCGAATTTGAAAGAACTGAGCCAGTGTGTGTAGAGGAGGTGCCCACCTAGGAAATCTAATTTATATCCTGAAGACAGTCAGCTGCACTTGGAAAATGTCAGGTAGCATCCAAAAGTTAGCAAATGGTTTAACCAGATGCCATATGGAAATACAGGACTAGTGGAAAAATTTTGCACACAATCCTGTGTGTGGCTCTGCTCCTCTGTCACCCACAGCCCTGCCTACAGAGGTGAGCCCCATTACCACTAAAGCTGAAGGGAGCCCAGGACACGGATTGTGCCTGTGGTCAGCAGTCTGGAGGCAAAGGAAGGAGATGTAGGCTAGCCTTGGCAATTTAACAGGACCTTGTCCCTAAACAAAAAGATTTGGGAAATTAGTTGGTTAGGAGAAATTTGCATAGCCTGCATGGAGCCCTTGGTTCAAATCCCTACTACAACACATACATGAATAAGTAAGTGCGGAGTGGGAAACATAGGCTGCTGTATGTGTTAGTTTTCAGATTTGCAGATTTTTTAAATTTTGTAAGCATTTAGGATCATCCTTTTTAATCAGAGTATCTTATCATGACAAATCAGGCCACAATGAAGGAAGAGATAAAGATAAACTATAGATTCAGCTTCCCAAGAGTCCTCACCCACAGCAGCCTGAACTGACCAGCAGGATCCCAGGGGACCTCTTGGCCAGTGGCGTGGGCACCACCATCAGAATTCCACCCCCACCAACAGCTTGAGACTGGCGGGCACATAGGCAGGAACAGTAGGCCTGTACCCTTGTGCCACAGGAACTTCTACCTTGCCCAGAACCCAGCTCTGACATCTGCTAGGCAACCCTGCAGAAAAGTTCCTTGCAAGAGAGGCTGGGGGTCAGATCCTACCAGCTAATGCAGGAGCTGAACATCTTGCCAGAGGAGCACAGCAGGCTCTCATCCAAAAGCTGCAGTTGAAGAAGCTGAGCACAGAAACCAGACTGATCCAGGCACATCTGGACAGATCAAACTTGGTAGATCCAGACCCAAATTTTAGTAGGTACTAATGGTATAACTTCACCAAAGTTCTGCATCAAAGGTCACTGCTATACAGAATGACACAGACAAGGAGCAAAATGCAATCTCAGGTCCTCAGCACACCTGGAGCAAATGCAAGAGACACTACCATAGAAGAAAATGGAAATCATGGAGCTGAAATCTCTGAACTAGTAGCATCGGAAGTAAACAAACAAATGCAGAAATATATAGAGGAACTCAATTGGAGATAACCTCTGAAGTAAAAAAAAAAAAAAAAAGAAATCTTTGAATTACTAGAGTCTGAAAAAAAAACCAGCTGCAGAAAAGTACAGAGGGAATCAGAAATAGCTCTGTGTTGTAAACAGCTGCCTGGCAAATGAAAGGTCTTGAGTTTAACCCCTGGTACAAAAACAAAACAAAACAAATAAACCTCACATGTTCAGAGGTTAGAAACAATCTCCGAAGTAAAACAAAGTCATCTCTAAATTAATAGCCTCTGAAGTAACAGAACAACTGCAGAAAGGTAAAGAGGAAATAAGAGCAGAAACAACCTTTAAAGTACAAAAAGAAAGGATAACTATAATGAAAAAAAAATAAATGCCTCTGAAGAAGAGATTGATTAAAAAAATTACAGCAGCATAGAAAAACAGTGGGATCTTTCAAAGACCAACATAGGAAAGAAATAGATTACATGAAACAGTTTCAAAGAGATATACAAGAAAATAAAATCTCAATCACAAGCTGGAAACACCAACAAACAAAAATTAACAAGCTGAGAAGTTTTTGCACGTCAAAAGAAACGAAAAGATAGAGTGAAAAGACAAGCTACAAATTTCAAGAATATTTTAACTAGTAAGTATTCAAACAAAGGTCTTCTATCTAGAATTTACAAAGAACTGAAAAATATTAGGGTCCCAAAATTCAGAGACCCAGTCCAGAAATGGGCATCTGAGATGAAGACGCACTTCTCAGAGAAAGAAATTCAACAAGCCTATAAATACATGAAGAAATGATCCACATCACTAGCCATTTGTGAAATGCAAATCAAAACAACACTTAGATAACATCTCACCCAGAAAGAATGGCTATCATAAACAAATCAATGAACAACAAATGTTGGAGAGGCTGTGGGGAAAAAAGAACACTTCTCCACTGCTGGTGGGAATTCAGACTGGTGTAACCATTATGGAAAGCAGTGTGGAGACTCCTTAAAAAACTATAACAGGAACCATTAGGGTCCCAAAATTCAAAGACTCAATCCAGGAATGGGCATCTGAGATGAACACACTTTTCAGAGAAAGAAATTCAACAAGACTATAAATACATGAAGAAATGCTCCACATCTCTAGCTATCTATGAAAAGCAAATTAAAACAACACGTAGATACCATCTCATCCCAGAAAGAATGGCTACCATAAAGAAACCAACCAGCAACAAATACTGGAGAGGCTGCGGGGGGGGGGGGGGAGAAACCCTTCTCCACTGCTGGTGGGAATGCAGATTGGTGCAACCATTATGGAAAGCAATGTGGAGGATCCTTACAAAACTAGAATTGGAAGTTCCGTTCAACCCAACTATCCCCCTACTGCGAAATTTCCCAGAAGAGCTGAAAACATCATACCATAGCGATATCTGTGCACCTATGTTTATAGCAGCCCAATATGTAATAGCCAAATCTTGGGAACAACCAGAATGCCCAACATTTGAAGAATGGCTGAAAAAGATGTGGTATTTTCATACAATGGAATATTACTCAGCTATAAGGAATGATAAACTACAAAACTTCACATATAAGTGGATGTATCTTGAACATATACTCATAAGTGAAATAAACCACACCTACATATGTAAATATCACAGTCTCCCCTAGTGTAAGGAAAAAATGAATATGAGTTCCTTGATTTTGACAGAGTAAACTATTATATGATTGATCTGTAAATTCTTCTTCATTTTTATTGTAGACAATTTTTATTGTTAGATCCACTTGTTTATAAATAATTTATTTACAATGTGCAATCTTTTATTAATGTCATGGTATGCATTCATTTCAGATTTATCTAAGGTTCATTATCTATGTCTTATCCTTCACATTTCAATATTTGCCTATAATTTTAATGCTATATAATTATTGATTTTCAATAAAGTTAATAAGAAAAAATAAGTATATAAACTAGTAGAAACATGGAGAGCAGTACGGAAGTGCCACTGAAAAAAAATTGAACCACCTAAAAAATAGAACTTAAGGAAGACCTAGTGATTAGTGATCCCACTTCTGTGTATGAATCCAATGGATTTGGCATCTGCGCAGTTAAGAGATGCCTATATGCCTATGGGTAGCATAGAGCTATTCACAATAACCAGGATGTGGATGGACTCAATGCAAGTAATTATTAACCAGTGAATAGAAAATATGGCACATGTGCACAATGAAATACTAGGCAGCCATAAAAAAGTATGAAATTCTTCCATTTGTAGCAACATAGGTGGAACTGAAGTATATTGTAATAAGACAGGTACAGCAAGACAAACAGCATATGCTCTCGTTATCCATGAAGCTAAAAAGCTGGTATCAAAAAGGCATAGAACAGTAGTCACCAGCCTGGTAAGCAAGTATGGGAAGGAGTCCTGGGAAGAGGATGATTACTGAGAAAAGGGGGTGTAATTGGAGAAAAGGAAAAACTTCCAGTGTTCTATAGCACAGCAGAATAAGTGAATTTGTCAATAATTAATTGGATATTTCATGAATATATATTGTGAATGTTCCTAGCACAAAGATTTGAAGTGACAGATATGCCATTTACCCTAGTCTGATTATTACATGATGCACACAAGTACTTAAGGGTCATCCTGGGCCCCATAAATACATACAATTGCTAGGTTTCAATTAAAAATATGAATATATATTTTTAAAATTGTGTTTTAGAAGGGTTGTGCTCAAATTGCCTGTGAAATGTCTAAGGAAGAGACACTCATAAGACAATATAATAGGTTGAATTCCTGAAGAAACCTTCTAGCTGGAGGTAGAAATGTGCCTTTTACATGGGCTGGTGGCATGGAAGCTGGGAAAAAGAGCAGTCACCTGAGCAGAGCACCAAGTTGTGGCTTCAGGCAACACCACAGGGACCCCACCTGCACGGCACTGCATCAGAAAAGCCCACTCTAAGACGTCTCTCACCACAAACTCAAAAGCCATCACTCTGGTGCCGAGCAGGCCAGTGGTTGCTGGGCCTGGGGCTAGTGGCAGCGGGAATCCTAGGATGATATTTAGATCTGCTTTGTAGGTGTGACAGCCCACAGTAGTGTCCCCCAAAAGTGACTTTTACTGTATGCAATTGTTTGCATAAAACAAATCTTTTACAAAAGATGAAAGAGCCCCAAGCATGGGAGGCTTTATCTGACTTCTTCCATCTTGCTGATTGTCTACAAAACTGTGACAGCCTGATCTCTGTGTGCTTGTGTGTCACAGCTGGCTCTTTAAAGCAAAAGAAGCATGCCCAAGACAGGTGGGCATGTAGTGGGCAGTCCCACAGGGACTGCCGCAGGCTGCCCTTGCTGTGGCATGGCTGTCTGTTAGTCTGAGCATGCTCTGCGGCAAGGCCGGCACTGGAGTGGTGACGCGGTCCCAGGAGAAGTCTTGTCAAAGCTCTGCTTCCTAAACCCTGGAAGCTTGGAGAGGAGCCCTGTCACACACCTCAGCGGAGAGCACAGAGCCAGCTCCATCTTATTCCTTGTTCCTTACTGTTTGCTCTTTAAATCTGAGTTACAATCCCCATGTAGAAAACAGAAAATTTTACAACTACAAATAGAACCTCCAATTCTATTTCACAACTACAATAGCAATATGGTGCTTCAGGTATCACTTGTAGAAAGTCTGTGTCTTCAGGGGCCACTCCCAGAGCACGCAGGGTGGGAGCTGGGCTGTGCTGCCTCTGGTGGTGCCCTAGAGTTATGCTGGGTCCAAACTATGTCTTCTCAGGCAGCAAAGGCATGGTGCAGTCCAGCTGGGATACAGGAAAGAACTGTCTAAGCCCCCTGGCTGGGCAAAAAGTGACAAGACAAATGATGATGCACAGTGACAGATCAGTAACAGCTGGGTATAGTGAGACACACCCACAGTCCCTCAACTCTGGGGGTGCTGAGGCAGAAGGATTCAAATTCAAGCCCAGCTTGGGCAGCATAGTGACTGAATGAGACCCTGTCTCAAAATATCAAATCACTGGGTGTAGTGCACACCTGTGATCCCAGCAGTAGGGAGGCTGAGGCAGGAGGATCATTGTGAGTTTGAGGCCAGCCTAGACTATAAAGTGAGCTTAAGACCAGGCTGCACTGCATAATGAGACCATCCTGAAAAACAATTATCTATCTATATCTATATCATCTATATCTATCTATATCTACATCTACATCTACATCTATATATGGGGAGAGACACACACACACAGATAGCGACAGAGACAAAGAGACAGAAAGAGAGACAGAAAAAGACTGGGGATGTAGCTCACTGTGAAGGCCTTGAGTTCAACCCCAAAGGTTCCACAATATTCTTATTACTACCATTGTTATCATTTTGTTCACCAGTAGGCTGTGTAGGAAGCAGAGCAGCAGAGGTCACAGGCAGGGGTCATCAGAAAGACCAAACCAAGGATCACAGCAGCCCAGTGCCAAGCCTCCGGAGCATGACCCTGCCAGATTTCCAGGTCCATGGAACCTGGGAAACCCTGGAGTTCCCAGGCCAGGACAGCGTCCTCTTGCTGGGGTCGGGGTCTTCTGGCCAGAGCTCCCATGGACCCTCCTCTGCTTCTCTCAATATTTCTCCACATGAAATTTGTCATCCACTGGCACATGATCAGAGCAGAAAAAGAAAGGTTTTACCAAGCAACAAAAAGGCCCTAGGGCAGAGACCATGAGGTGGGGTCCTAGGATCCACAGCACAGCCCAGAGGACAGCAGCAGTAACACAGCTCCAAGGGCTTCAGAGCCACAGGCCATGAGGCAAGGATCTGCTGTGAAGCCTCATCCAAGAGCCTGCCATTACACTCAAGATGTGTTTAATTATTGAGCAAGAATATACTGATGTACTTGTAAGAGGTCAACAAGAAGAAAAGATGTCTGGGGTGAAGTTTTAACAGCTTTACAAATAAAGGAAAACTGGAGATCTGCTTGTGCCCTCTACATGGGCAGGGGGACTCACTGGAGGCATCTGTTGCCATGGTGGATGTGACCTGCCTTGCAAGCCCTTCATGGGGTTGGGTGGTACAAAGACAGCTGCCTGCCCAACAAGAGGCCACAGAGCCCACGTGTCCATGCTGCTGGTGTACAGAGGTTTGAAAAAGGCTTGCTGAAATGTTAACCATGAGTTACAAGTACTCTGAAGTAATTTTAATTTCTCCTCTTTGGTTTTCTGTTTGGATTTTCTATAAACAGTGCCACCCATGTAATTGGAAATAAAGTTGTGTGCATTAATTTAAAATTAAAAGGCAGCACAGTGTTGCATAAACTATTCCCGAAGGGTATAGCAGTAGGGGAAGGTTGTACTGGAAAGTGTAAGATTCCAGCCTGGGTGTGCCTCACTAGGGAGATTTGCCTGCTCCTCTGGGGACCCTGGGCTCCAGCTCCACAGAGAAAGAAGTGGGTGAGGGGAAAGGAGGCCTGGCAGACTGGAGAGGGATCTAGGAAGCTGGATGAATTCTGGGTTGTGTCTCTCTTCCTGATCATATTCTACTCAGAGGCCAGTGGGGTCTCACCTAGGAAAATGGAGCTGAGAGGGGAGCACAAAGTGGGGAGAGGTTGCCATATCCCCTGCAGCTCTCCGTTGTCTCCTGGATAGCAGGTCCCACTCTGAGAAACCATCACAGCTGGGCCCTCAGCCTGCATGACTTGCTACAGATGAAATGCGGTGCTTCCCTTTGACTGTCCCACAGATGCCAGCCTTTCCAAATTACTGTGGACTTTAAGAAGACAGATGCTTGTAATTTTGTCCTTTTTGCTTAGCATTTTAACCTAATAATCTGCTATGCAACTGATACATATCGACAACTTTGCCCTTAGTCTAAGACACTGTAGACCTCCAGAGAAACACCAGAGCCTACCCACACCCAGCTACCACAAAAGGGTCCGATCTGTTGGGGCCTCTGTTTAGAAGCTTGTTCCTGCCAGGTGCACTGCAGCTAGGATCCGGCAGCCTGGCATAGCTCCCACTGTATACATCAGCAGGCCCTGGGAGATGCTTGTGGTCAAGCAGAAGCCCATCTGTCCCTGGGAGATAGAGACCTTCCAGTCTCAGCTCTCAAGAGAATGTACCCATTCTCTTGAGCTCCCCAAGAGGAGGCGCCCTGAGGTCAGGGTGCTCCTGATCCCTGCTTTGGGGAGGGCAAGCAGGCTGCCACTTCTTGAGTATGCGAGAAGGACGCTGGTAATTGTCCCAAATGGTATTGTACTGCCAGAAAACATGCCTGTCCAAGGCAAATTATTTTCTTTCCTTTCTGAGTGATTTACAATAAAGTCACAGAGCTGTTCTAAAATTAATCAAATATCCCTAAAGTCAAGTTGCTCACATGTTTACTATGAAGCATTGTTACTAAGAATATTGGGAAAAAAATAAATACAAATTTTAAAAAGAATATTGGGCTATATTCAAACAAATGTGTTTACTGGGCCATGAAGAACATGAGCCATGGTCCACTAGGACAATCACAACTATTTTGATCTTTAGAATAGGTTCAAGAGCAGCAGGCAACTAAAGAAGCTTATTCCAACTGGAGAATGCCAGCCACTATATCAGTTGTATGGTCTTAGGAATCTTTTTATAAGAATTCAGGGGCCACCACATGGAACACTCTCTACACAGGGCTGGGACTTAGTGAACATTCTGTGAATGGTAGCATCACTTATCTGTCCCTGGGTGGGTGGGAATCCAGGATTCCTCAAACCCATGACCTTCCCTGGTCCCAACACTGGGACAAGGTGGAGGAGGACTGGAGTCAAGGTGTGGCTTTGTTCTAAGCTCTAGCTTGCTTCTCCACCCCTTTCTCTCTGTCTCACCATGGCAATGTCATACGCCACAGCACTTCTTTACCAAGATGTTGCATAGTCCATGAAATGCTGAGTATTTCCTCATTACACAGATCTTCAGTGCTTACTACTCGAGCTTCCCGGATAGGCAAGGGAGCTCCCTTCTGCTTATAAAGCACTTAAGCAAAGCACTTGCTGTGCCCCGTGCAGGCCAGGACCCACCTACATCCTGACTGACACCAGCCTGCTCTCCTGGGCCCCTGGCACTCTGGCTTTGATCCTGCCCTCAGCACTGGGATAACTTACTCTCTCAGCTCTGCTGCAACATGGCCAGTTCATCTAGACTCTTCTCTCGCTCCTCTTCCTACTGTGTACTGATTTGCTCACTATCTCTTAAAACTCAAAGCATTTCAGGGTGAAGGGATTTCAACATTTATCTGTGTGGCCCCACGTATTCCCCTCCTCCCATTCCAGGCTCTCTACACTAGTAATGGACTCTTCCCTTGTTGAGTGGAGCACATCCCTGTACCCACTATCTTACTGCTGCCTTTTTCACCCTGCCCCTGGGAGTCACAGCCCTGGGATACGTCTGGTCTCCGCATCTCGCTGGGCCGAGACATCTTCTCTCTAGAGCAGTGGTTCTCAACCTGTGGGTCCCGACCCAGGAGGGGATCGGATGACCAAAACATAGGGATCGCCTAAAGCCACTCCGAATCATAACTGTAGCAAAATTACAGTTTTGAAGTAGCCACCCAAATTATTTTTTTGGTTTGGGGTCACTGCAACAACAGGAACTGTATTGCGGGGTCACGGCATTAGCAAGGTTGAGAACCACTGCTCTAGAGAGCGCTGAGCTCCTTCCGCTTCAATTAAAGGATCAGAATCTCCTCTCCACTCCTGTGCCCACCCACCAACTCCGGTGTGCTCGGCTGCAGGAGCTGTGTGGAGCAGATGGACCTTGCCCTGCTGGCTCCAGAGAGCAAGGAGTCCAGGCGCGTGAGCTCAGGGAGTTCACCGCTTGCTGGGAGCTGGTGAAAAAGTACAGGCCAAATAAAAGGATGATGATGGCTGGATGGATGGAAGGATGCGAAGGAGGGAAGGGGCTCAGTAACAGGAAAGTAAGAAATCGTGAACAGTACCCCCAAATATACTTATTTCAGCACAGAAAGGCGACACGATGCTAAGATGTGAGTCCACACTGTGTCGCTCCAGTGCTCCGACCAGTCCTGCAGTAGTCAGGAGATGCGCGAACTATGAACTTCTGGTCCCTCAGCTCCGCGCGTCCTGGCCAGGCAGCTGGCTCATTGCAGTGCCTGGTTGCTCTGCTCTTGCGCCGTGGGCCACGCTTAAACAGCCTTTTCTGATTTGCCTGGGCGGTTTTCTGAGCCTGCAACCTCACCCCTGGGCCAGTGCCATAGGACAGGACACACACACACACACACACACACACACACACACACACACACACACACACACACACGCGCGCGCATTCACGCACGCATTCACGCACGCACGCACGCACGCACGCACGCACGCACTCAGGGGTCTTTTGCTTTGGCCAGAAGGGGGTGCACTAATGCCACAAAACTGAAATCGGGAAAGGTTCAGAAGCTTTGATGATGATGTGACCGCGCCATCTTCTGGCCACTTTTACTATTGTACTTAGGAGGTCGCGGGATTTTTCTGTTGA